>CABHPQ010154348.1:0-14608 GCA_902168405.1 Peromyscus aztecus | reverse complement strand
TGTGTGTGGGGGGGGGCGGGGGAGTAGAAGGCTAGCTTTCGAGCTGGGCCTGCACTGGAATGGGAGGCTGGGGCGGTGCAGGGAATGGTGGAGAGATTGCAGATGGCAGAGTTGAGTGGAGCTGAGGAGAGTGGCTCACAGGCTGAGCAGGAGTTGAAGCATCAGTTTCTGGTCTGCATCTTATGCATCTAGGGCCAGAGCTGGGGAATTGGTGACCTTCGGAGGTTTGGGAGCACTGTGACATCGGGGTGTGAAGTGATAGGTTCCTTTTACTCCCTAGCTCCTTCCCCATTTTAGTTCCACAGACTTCACTTGGAGACTCTACCAGTCTGCTTGTCTGAGACACTGTTTCTGTGGCAACCTACTACTCCACTGGGGCCAAGATGGGGGAGGGGCACAGACCTGCACCATATCTGCTGCTGGCAAGCCACTGGAGGCTGGCCTAGACCTTTTGGTTAGGCATCTTTGTTTCTTTTGTTTTGTTTCCTGGAACTCTCGTTGTAGATCAGGTTGGCCTTGAACTCACAGAGATCCACCTGCCTCTGCCTCCCGAGTGCTGGGATTAAAGGTGTGCGCCGCCAACACCACCTGACTTGATTCTGTCCTCTTAACATGAAAAAAAAAAAAAAAAAAAAAAGAGGCTCAGAAGTTTTTTTCTAATCACTCACTTCCTGGGAATGGTTTTTCTGACTTCTCTGGCCACTACTCTTTATTATTACATTGGTTTGCTCTTGCCGTGAGTGGGTGTGACACTTTAGAGGATGTGGGAGAGCCTCCACGCCTAGTGCCTGCCCCTGGGGATCAAGGAAGGCTGTCTGAAGGAGGCAGTAACTGAGGGGGTGATGCTCCTTGCTGCCCAGGTTGCTCTGTACCCCAGGGTTATAGAGTGTCCTGCGGTGCTGGTAAGGTGGGTGAGTAGGAAGCCCAAGCTACTTCAGCAAAGCATCGTTGGTCATCTAGCATGGTAGTTCGCCAGCAGAATTGCCTCGGTGTACAGATGTCTGACGGTCTTTCGTACTCTGTAACCTTACCCATCCCCCTCCAGTCCCAGAACAAATATCGGATGGTGCTGTTCATTGCTAAATCAGAAGAGTTAGTGTATTTCTAAAACCTGATGGTTGGGAGAGAGAAAGTGACTTTAGAGACTGCCGAGCAGGAAGCCTGCAGGTTTAAACTGTTGGTTCCTGTCTGAGCTTCCTAGTCATGTAAGCAAAAGGAGAAACACGAACCTTCATAGCTAGCTTCTAAACAGGCAGGCAAGTGTGTCCCAGAAACAACTCTTGCAGTCCTGAAGCGCCAGAGTGCCTTGTGCTACAGTTCTTTGTGCACCGAGGGAGTGGATGGATACTGTGTCTGTGGCTGATGATACATGTGCATGCACCCATGGTGCATCCTAACGGCTTTAGAAAAAGTATGAAGAATGTGGAAGTGAAGTGCCCGTCTTTTTGCTAATTTTAACACCTCCCTGGCCCCAGCTTTGGGACAAATAATGATCTTACCTGGAACTCAGTGATAAGCACAGAGGCACTTGAGCAAAGTCACATGACCACGGTGGGGTGGGTGTGTGTGTGGCACGCAGCAAGGCGGCTGCTGCCCACTGGTAGGATTTGCACTCAGATCTGGCCATCTGAAGCTCCAGCTATGTTTCCTGTTGCCTTTATTTGGGGCTCTGGGTTCCTAGAGGGCTTTACAAGAGGATGACTACATCAGGAAGGAAGACTGCCCAGGCTTTTGGGGAGGGCTTCCTGGCAGAGGTGAGCTCTTAAGAGTCTAAGATGGATGGGGTTTCAGAAGAAGGTTCTAGCAGGGTGTGGTGACACACTGGTCTGTAACCCTGGTGCTTCTGTGAGTGAGTGGGAGGCTGAAAGAGGAGAATCATAGGTTTGAGGCCAGCCTGAGCTAAACAGTAAGACCCTGTTTGGGGGGAGGGAATTTAGGATTAAGCCCTGGTGCTCAGGACAGGGGGACTATATGATGGATGCCTTGAGGGAATGGGGGTATTGAGCACTTCCTAGCCTTGCTCCTAGGATTAGGAGCAGCCACACAGTTCTGTTTTTAAGTAAACAAACAGATTAGAGGCCTCCTCTGCCGCCACAGTGCTCCGAGGTTTCTTTGAGAACACTGTAGGCCCGGAAGCAGAGGTCTTGGGTTCCAATCTAGATTCTGTCTCCTTCAACTTGCGATCCTAGAGAAGTTCTTAATTCCCCACCCCACCCCCATACCCTTGTCTGTAAAATGGTGATGGTGGAGATGTGGGGCCTGCCAAGTTCTTAGCTTGGCACTTGATGGAGTAAAGGCAGGATTCACTGGGCCCTAAGAGGCTAGGGCTCGGAGGCAACCTTGAATGTTTCTGGGGACTAGGAGCTCAGCCTTCAAGGCTTCCTTCATTCTCTGCTCTTGGGGACATGAGGAAGCCCTTCCTGGTTATTCTGGCTCTATGTCTGCCCAACAGGCAAGCTGGTTTCTCCATGGAGGGACAGGACAAAGCCCAAAAGAGCTCTGATTTCCAAGATGGGCCTGCTGTGTTTCTGAGCAGATGTGAGCAGTGGCAGATGGAATTGGGGTGACAGTATTGGGGGCCTCCTTAGCACTGATCTGAGTGAAGTTCTTTGGTAGTCTCAATGGAGCCTGCAGGTTCCTGTGCAGAAACCACAGCGCCCTGTATGGATAATTCCTGCCATACTCCTACTCAGTGGGCAAGAGTGAGATAGCTTTGGGAATTTATTTGTAGTTACCTATGAGCATATGGATATACTCTCCTTTAAAAAATAAAAACAAGCTGGGCAATGATGGTGCATGCCTTTAATCCCAGCACTCGGGAGGCAGAGCCAGGCGGATCTCTGTGAGTCTGAGGCTTTTTCAAACCTTCATCTTCATAATTTTTATATTTTTTATAAATATATAAATGTTGGGGACTAAAGATGCTAAGCTACTACTTTACCCCTGAGGGTCAGGCTACAGATTCTTTTATGTGTATGAAGAGATGGGACTTGGATTTCTTGGGACTGGAGTTATACACAGTTGTGAGCCACCATGTGGATGCTGGGATTCAAACCCGGGTCCTCTGCAAGAGCAGCCAGTGCTCTTACCCACTGAGCCATCTCCCCAGCCCAGAGTCTTCATTCTTAAATAGGGGGCTAAGGAGCTACATAAGAGCGCAGCTAAGAGATGTAGCTCCAGGTCTCTTCATCTGTGAGGGAACACACTCACCTCCTGGCTTCTGTAGCAGCTCATGGTGCAGCTGGGCCCTGACACACTTGAATTCCCATTCCTTTGCTATCTTACACACCTCTGCCATGCATGACTTCGAACATGCCACTGATGTCTGTGTGACATGTTTCCGTAAGTGGGATCCCAGGGTCAGAGGGCATGTGCAGTGTGTTTGCACCCCACCCCCACTCCACCCCACCCAGGCTGTGTAGGTAGAGATTGGGCTATTCACCTCCAGTTTTCACAGTTACGGATTTGTTGTGTTTCATTTTAACACACTCTTGGCCTTCTTTTTACTCTTTTCAATCTTGAGACAGTGTGTCCTTAAGTTGTCCAGGCTGGCCTTGAACTCACTTTGTAGCCTAGGCTGGACCTGAACTTAACAACCCTCTTGCCTCAGCCTCTCTAGTAGCCGAGAAGACAGGCCTGCGCCACCACACCCTGCATCTGGGATTGGGATGGAGAATGCCCAGTGCCCTTCACGGAGGTCACAGCTGTGTCCTCTCTCCAATAGGTGCCTGCTCCCATGGCCACCCTGGCCGGTCATATGACACACTCCTGGACGCACCCCAATCTGATAGGCAGAGGTGGCAGGTCAGTGTGTGGGGTTAGTCTGTCCCCGTCCTCCTAGGGGTGGGCATGGCTTTAAAAAGAGAAACTGTCTCAGTGTTTGTGTCCTCTGCAGAAATGCTGGCCTTCCTCTGGCCTGTGGGAGAAGTTTTAGAAGATTTACAGATAGTTCTTCCTGCTTGGTTTTATCTATCTATCTATCTATCTATCTATCTATCTATCTATCTATCTATCTATCTATCTATCTTTACTTACCATACTTTGTTCAAGGGTTTTGTTGAGACATGGCCGTGTAGCTGAGCCTGCTCTTGAACTTCTGACCCTCCTGCTTTCCTCTCCCAAACAGACCCCAGGTATTCCACCACACCTGGCCCTCTCAGGATGCTTGTTTCATTGTGTGGTTTTGTTGTTACGGAGGGTCCCCTACGCCTTTCTTTCTTTCTGGCTTCTGGAAATTGAGTCAAGTTGAGACCTTCCCCCAATTCAATGTTAAGAAGGTCTGTGTTGAGCTTGGCCGTCTGCATTAATCACAGCCAGAGCGTATGTCAAGGAGATGGCCTCAGTGACTTTCCCAGTGGCTTAACATACAATAGTCACCCTTTTCCATAAGGACACATTCTGAGACTGGGCTGAGCCCAGTTCTGCACAAATGCGGCTGTGGTAAAGGTTACTTTATAATTGAACACAACAGGAGATTAACAATAGTAATTGTAGCAACACACTTTTATGAAAGATTTTTAAAACTTGTAAATTGATTGGGCCAGGTGTGGGGCATACTCCTTTAATTCCAGCACGCAGGAGGCAGAGGCAGGCAGATCTCTGTGAGTTTGAGGCCAGCCTGGTCTACATAGTGATCTCCAGGCCATACAAGACTACATAGTGAGACCTCGTCTCAAAATCCAAAAACAGTATCTGGATAATATGAATTATTATTTAAATTAAGTATTATTTATTTATTTGTGTGTGTGTGTGTGTAAGTCACAGGCAAGCTACTACATGAGTAGAGGCCAGAGGACAACTTGTGGGAGTTTTTTCTCTTACCATGTGGGTCTCAGGCATGGAACTCGCGTCATCAGAGTGGGTGGCAGGCACCTTTACCCAGAGCCATCTTGCCAGCCCTATAATACTTATTCCAAATTATATAACAAGTGGGGCATGTTGGCATATGCCTGTGGTCCTAGCGATCAGGAGGCTAAGGAAGGAGATTCATGAGTTCAAGGTCATCCTGGGCTACATAGGACATACCAGCCATTGGGCTAAGTAATAGGACCTTGTCTCTAAAAACCAAAATTAACAAATGAACAACCATTAAGAATTCTTTCCACTGGACAGTGGTGGCTCATGCCTTTAATCCCAACATCCAGGAGGCAGAGGCAGGCAGAGCTCTGTGAGTTCAAGGCCAGCCTGATCTACAAAATAAGGTCCAGGACAGCCAGGACTGTTACACAGAGAAACCTTGCCTTGAAAACCTGAAGGGGAAAACGATAAATGAAAATGTTAGGAAGTAAGGAATTACACATAGTTTGTGGCTATGCTCAAAGCTGTGAGGGGTGTGGATGCCTATCAGGAGCAGAGAGGGGAAGGTACTTTCCTCAGGGCCACACAGCAGTGAGTGCAGGACTACTGGCTGGGTCACCTGGGAGTTTTTCCTAGCCATCTGTAAGCAGAAAGTGACCTCTGTTTCAGGAAGGGACCAGCTCACATTTGCGAAGTCATCCTGCGCATCGGGCAGTTGCCATCTCTCGGGCTGCGGTGGCTGCACTCTGTCGACCATTCTCTTCGTGGTTGCTGGGAACCTAGGCGGGGGCTGTTTTCCTTGACAGCCGCTGACCCAGCCCTGGTACTGACAGAACAGGGCTTTGGCTTTGGCTGCCAGGCAGGGTGAGCTCCTTCTGTTTGCTCAGGGAGGAGAGGCAGGGTGGCACACCAGGGTCTCCAAGAGAGGACTAGGCTGAAGGTCAGGTGGGACCCAGCAAACAGGCTGCTCTGAAGTTCAGCTATGGCAGGGCTGGATGATGTCTGACACCAGGTGACTTCTCTTCTGCCAGCCTGGGGTGTGTGTGGGGTGGCACAGTCCCTCCTGGGAATGGAGATGGGAGAGATCTGCTCAGGCCACCCCCAGGGAATGAGAAAGGCCTTGCCCCTGGCTGCTCAGCCGGATCTGTAGGCTTTACAGGGTTGAGAGAGTCACAGGCTGTGACAGTTCCCCAGCTCTGGCATCCAGGCAGTGACAGTCTCCAGGCACTAGTCTCCAGGACAATGTCCCCACCTCCCAGGAGTCAGTACTAGCAAGTCTACCCCTGGGCTGTCTAGCACCCCTCCTATGAGTGTCCTTAGGCCAGATCCTCATCTTCTAAAAGAGCCTCAGTTTTCCTTCTGTGGAATGGGCTGAGTGCTTCTCTTAGGAGAAAGCTGGGCCCAGAGAGGAAGGCCCAGGGAGTGAGGCCTGGCCAGCTGGATGCTGGAGTATGGCTGGAGCAGTGAATGCAAAGGCTCTACCTGGGCCTTCTCAAGCAGAAAGGGAGCTTCCTGAGATGCCCTTCATGGCTGGAGGGATCCTAGTGTTGGGAAGACCCAGGCAGGCATTCTGGGGGACCCTGGGGAAGAGTGAGGAGGGGGCACAGACTGGGTGCTGTAAGTTTCTGAAACCCTTTCAGGCACATTGCCACTTGCTGGGGAGCCAGAAGCGATTGAGGCGGCGGGGGGGGGGGGGGGGGGGGGGGGGGGGGGGCACAGAGCCTCCACCTGCCTCACGTGCCTGGAAGTGACCGGAAAGAGACCTGCATAGGCTGCTGCAGAGGGCCGCATGGGGCTCCAGCTGGGGTTATGTAGGAAGTAGTCTGAGTTCACGTTAGGTAGATTTTCCTACTAAATAATAATTTATAAAATTTCATATTATATATTATTTATATAGTTATATAAATATATTTATGTTTCCTGCTATATAAAATATAATAATAAATTTAGTTATTTATTGTTATTGAGACAGGACAGGGTCTTGTGTAGTCCCGGCTGGCTTCAGACTTGTGGCAACCCTCCTGCGTTTACCTCCCAAGTGCCAGGATTACAGATGGGTACCATCAGAACGGCTGGGAAGTCTTTTTCTCAGATACGGGGGACACTTGGGGATCGTGTAGTTGGATATATTTCAGGTCCATATGACTCAGCCATCAGCGTGTGTTTGTGTGTAAACCCTCGTACCTCTGGGATTTGAACACTGCTCTAGACCTAGGACTTGAGACTAGCAGGTGGCATGGAGAAGGCTGCATCTGGAATACTGTGATGCTAGTCAAGGTCCAGGTGGATTCTTGCAGGCCAGGCCCCGCTGCCACCACCCTGCTGACTACCATGGACCTGGAACAGCCTGGCACAGAACTGGCCCTAGGAATGTGCACTGGCTGAGTGACTCTGTGGTTCCTTGTGTGCCTGTTTCAGATACAGAAAGGGACAGCTGGGTGGTTCCTGGTCTTCCTTGGGATCTGGATGGCCCCAGTGTTCTAGAATGCTTCATATCTAGGGCAGGAATTCCAAGGTGCCTCCCCCAGCCCTCCTTTGGCACAGAGGGGGTGGTGGTGGTATGGCCTGCCCAGGCGCCTGGAGCCTCTGTCTCTTGCCCCTTTGTCTCCTGTGACACAATGGGTGACTTTTTGTCCCCATAAAGTCCCTTTCAGTGTAGGGAGAAAGGCCAGGATGGGGGTGGAGGTTGGGCTAGGCCAGGCGAGGCTAGGCCAAGTTCTGTGTGTCCTCAGCTGCCTAGCTGTGCCCTAAGTGAGGGGGAACCCCAGGAAGGGTCATGTGTCCACCCTGGGCCTCAGTTTTCTGGTAGGGTAGTGGGGAGCAGTTGCTGAGGCCTGTGAAAGACTTGGCACCACCACTCACCTTTGGAGGGCCGGCCCTCGCTCTTGCTGAAGACATTTGGCTTAATTGCTAACACTTAAATACTGAAGATGCCACATAATTAAAAACACAAACAAGCAATTTCTAGCATCCCTCAAGACTTAGCAGCTCTGTTGGGAGTGGCTCTGGATATAGCCCCTGTCTAGCATGTGCAGTTCCACTCAGCAGCCCTTAGCTCCCCAGGGCTGGGTTTCCACCAGCAACACGCTTTTCTGTTCCAGAGACCTCGCTCAGCCCTTTCTCCGACCTGCGTGACTGTCTTGGGACCTTAGTGTCAACCTCCAGGTTTAGTTGCTTCCCCTGCTGGAAGCTCCCCACTCTGCCATTGCTTTCCTGTGTTTTCACTAAACCACATAACCACACCCCCGTCACTGTGGCCCCGGGGCCCACCTGCCTGGCACACCAGTACAGTAACCAGGGTAGGCATTTCTGTCCCCGAACCTCCCCAATAAAAAACTCCTTCCTGTGCCCCAGATGAGGACATAGACCAGAAAGGTGAAGTGAGTCCCCCAAGGCCATACAGTGAGTCCACTTGGGTCTGACACTGTCAACAAAGTTGAGGGTAGATGGACACAGAGGTCAAGGTGACCCAGACTGTGGGAGGTAGAGTTGCATTCCCTTCTAGAGTTCCCCCATGATTCTCTCTGTCCCCTCCTTCACTTCCCTAGTCCTTATCACAGGTTCCTTTACCAGTGAGCTCTTCCTCTGCCCTATATCCAAAATTGATCCTCCTTCTGGTCCCCCTCCTCACCTGAACGGGTTCCCACAGCACCCACCCTGTGGGCATGCTTATTTTGAGCAGTTTATGCTTTTGGTCTGGTCCAACTTGCTGGTGTGGGAGCACCCTGACACAGAAGTGCTCCAGTGGAGGGTTGTGAAGAGAGGCACCCAGGGGCAGGTCATGCTGGAGAGACGTGTGAGCTCCATGAGACATGCTCTGGACCCAGAGTTCTGGTCACGGGGTCAGGGAGTAGATTTGGGAACTCCGGCCCGATTCTCTGCTCCCAGTGACCTGCTGCCTTTTGCTACCCCTGAATAATGGGCCCCCTCAAGGCTTCCGATGCTTCAGCTAGAGTGGGATCTGCCCCAGGTGGCATTTCAGTGAGTCTCGGGGTCCTGCAGCTTCTGGAACTTCCCTGGCAGGACCACCCACTTCAGTCAAGGGGTCAGTGAAATAAATACCCAGGCTGATGGTTTAAGGGCCAAGAGAAACCAGTTTGTTGAGTTCTAAAAGAGGAATGGACCTTCCTTGTTCTAGGGCAGAAACCAAGTCTCCTGCCTGGGCTCGGGGCCAGCCAGGACAGCCCAAAGGGTCACAAATTCCCCTACCTATCTACTGCTTTATCTCTGTTACATGTTTGCTGATCTGGAAAGCAGGGGTGGGATGGGACAGGGTGGAGACACCTGAGTTCCTACAGCCCTGCCCTTGGAAGGGGCTAACACATTTTGCTTTATCCATCCCCAACAACTCCTTTCTCACAGCTCTGGAGAGGCAGAGCTGGGTCCCAGGCTCAGCCATCTTTTACCTACAGTGTGCAGTATGGCTCCTGAACATTTGTGGAAACTTGGCAAGACAGCCTGGAAAGAGGAGGGCATGAGTGTAAACATGCACGGGCCTTTTCTCGACTGTCACTCGGATGCCATTTCTAACTTCCTTTCAGATAGTAGGAACCAGTCAACCCAGCGGCAGGGTGAGGGACCCGGAACCTACTTCACATAAGAGCTGATAGTCCCTAGCTGGCCTGCATTCCCATTTCTCTGCCTGCCTGAGATGTTATTCCAAGGAGTCTTCATTCTCCTGACAGAAATGACCACACCCAGTTCTGGGGGTTTGGGCCTTTCTAGTGTGGTGGTATATTGTGTATCCTAATAAACTTATCTGGGGATCAGAGGACAGAACCAGCCACCAAATTAGACATAGAGGCCAAACAGTGGTGGCTCACACCCTTAATCCTTATCACTTGGGAGGCAGGGATCCGTCTGGATCTCTGTGAGTTCACAAGGCCACACTGGGAACAGGGTCAGGCAGTGGTGGCACATGCCT
The DNA here is from genome assembly GCA_902168405.1 of Peromyscus aztecus. Lineage (NCBI taxonomy): Eukaryota > Metazoa > Chordata > Mammalia > Rodentia > Cricetidae > Peromyscus > Peromyscus aztecus. The sequence goes on along the minus strand of CABHPQ010154348.1, from coordinate 4,887 downwards.
TTAATCTCAGCACTTGAGATCTTATGCCTTTGCTTGGGAAGTTTTGTCTGTTTCAGGCTCGGTGATTTGGGGTGGGGAGTAAAGGGTGTGTGTAGGTCAGGTGTGGTGGTGCCGCACGCTTGAGCAGAAGTGTGAGTTCAGGGCCTGTCTAGACTAACGAGACCTTGATAAGAAAAAGAGAAGTGGGGTAGAGAGAGAAACGGGGTGGGGGGGGGGTGGGGGGGTGCGTGGGGGGCCTATTCCCAGGTATCTTGTGCTGAGTGTGTGTGTGTGTGTGTTTATTTTTGTGTACGTGTAGACATGGGCATGCCAAAGTGCACATGTCAAGGTCAGAGGACAACTTTCAGGAGTCAGTTTTCCCCTACCTCGGAGGTTCTGGAGGTCTGTCTCAGGTGATCAGACTCGGTGGCAAGCACCTTCACCTACTGACCTATCTCTCTTGCCCTTGAACTGTAATTAAATGAGGACTTTGTTTTCGGGTTTGGCGTGTGACCACAGGCTCGGAAGGCCCTGCTACTCTGTCCTATCCATCTTCTTCGCTGTCAAGTGGACACAGGGGCCTGCACCCCCGGCCTGCTTGTGAGGGTCAGAGGCAAGAAGAGATGGAAGGGTGCTGTGTGACGTGGGGTATCCGGGGCTAACCCTAGCTGGGGAGAGCAAGTATAGAGCCTGCTTTGGCCTGCTCAGCCACAGGCTGTCTCTGGCCTTACCCTGCAAGTGCATATTCCAAACCAAAGAAACTTCCCTGAGCCTTTGGTGGGGTGTTTTGGGAGAAGGTGGCTGGCAGGGCCCCAGCTTTGAGTCATGAGCCCTCCGGTGAGGACCTCTCTTTAGATGCCTGGGATCTTGCAAGTGGTCTGTTGGCACAGTGGGCAGCCAGGGGCGGGGACTTGTTCCCAAAGACCAGCCTCCCAAGGACAGCTTTGCTCCTAACATCTGACTGAACATGATGGTCTCACCCTTGGGCTGGGGCCGCTGGCTTCCATGTGCACAGGCAGAGGAGGAACAAGCCTTCTGTGTCTCAGTCAGCAAAGGAGGCTTTCTCAGGAGCCACAGTAGACTTCCACACCCATGGTGGCAGAGTTCCAGACAAGAGAAGAGGGGGTGTTCCTCAGCCAGCAAAGAGGAGGAGGCTTAGGACAGCCCCAGGGATGGCACTTCCCTTCGGCCTTCTCCAGGCTCCTTGGACTGTGCCTACTCCTTCCTGTGTGTGGAACTCTCTGGGTTTGGTGCTGTGTGGCCGAACTCCAGGGGAAGAAAACGCGCCCCTGTGTAAAACTGAGCTTTCCCACAGGCTTTGGGTAGCCGCCTGAGGCGGGCGTGGTCCCTGCGCTGTTCGAATGAGGTGCGGAAGCCCGAGCAGCTGTGAGCACAGGGTCACACAGGCGGGGAGGTTTTCAACGGAGTCCGCCCTGCTCGCCTCAGCATACACAGTCGGGCATGTCCCGCCATCCCGCCGGGGAACAGTGCCACAGACAGTCCCTTGGCCTCCCTTTGTGAGACAGGATGGCGACACCTGTTGGAGAGACAACGGAGTTCCGGGCGGTGGAGGGGGAGGAGCACTAATTAGGCTGGAGGACTCTGCACCCTGGAGACGTCTCGCTGAGCGGAGAAAAGCGCACGTAGACTGTTCCCATTTGTGTGGAGGATGTCCTGGGAACATGATTTTTTTCTTTTTCTAAAGGACCCGTGGCTCAAGGGATCCAGGAGGAAAGGGCCTGTAAGGGATCTAATCATTTTATTACACTTTTTATTTATTGTATGTGCACATAAGCACTCTTGTATCAGACGACAACTTTCAGGAGTTGGCATTCAAACATAGGTCATCAGGCTTGGTTGCAAGTGCCTTTATCCCCCAAGCCATCTCTCAGGCTCTTCTCATTTAAAAATTTATTTAAAGCCAGGTGTGGTAGCTCATGCCTTTAACCCCAGCATTCAGGAGGCAGTGGCAGGAAGATATCTGTGAGTTCCAGGCCAGCCTGGGCTACATAATGAGATCCTGTCTCAAAAACAAAACAACCCCCAAGGTTTTTAAAATTCAATTTATTACTAGTATGTATGTGTGTGTGAGTGTGGAAGCTGGGGCTCTACCTTAGGCTGCCAAACTTGGCAGCAGGCACATTTAGCTGATGAGCCATCTCATCGGGCCCCAGAGGAGGACTTTTGGGAGAGACTGAGCATTATCTTTCCACTGTAGGTTCTGGGGGGTAAACTCAGGCTGTCAGGCATCCAGGTTTTCAAGCCTGGGCAATAACTACTGTTACCTGACGAGCCATCTTGAAGCTCCCTCCTCACCCTATTTTAGACAGGGGTTTTGTTTTGAGACAGCTTCACATGGCTCAGGCTGGCCTATAACTCACTAGGTAGATGTTGGCCTTGAACTCCTAAGACTCCTGCTTTTTCCTCCAGTGTTGGGATTACAGTTTTTGCCTCCCGTTCTTATTTTTTTTTTTTTTTTTTTTCCTCCTGCACCTGTAACAAAGCCACGGTCTTGTACTGTTGTGGACAGTAGTGGTGTAAGGATCATATACTCCATGGGAGAAACACTGTTTCCACCTTGGGTGTTAGTGTCTGGGGACATGGGGAAGGGCCTTATGTCACACAGCGTAATAGGGATTGAAGAGGGGGGAGAGTGGCCAGACAAGATCCCCGGCACAGAGATGTACAGCAGCAGGGAAGTCAAGGTTTCTTTTAAAAGAAGCTTTTTTTTTTTTTTTTAAATCACTCGTGAGTAGAGGTGAGAGGACAAGGGTTGGTAGCCAATTCTCTCTTTACACCTTTGAGTTCCAGGCACTGAACTCCGGTTGTCAGGCTTGTGGCAAGCATTTTATCCTTTGAGCCATCTCGCTAGCCCAAGATTATTTTTGAGTTAACAAGAAAGGATGCCAAGGCCTGGGCCTCCAGCTGGAGCTGTGGGGCTCTGAGAGACTTCCCGTTTTTTCCGTAGGTGCTGGGGCTGCTGGTGTGGGCCTTGATTGCTGACACGCCATACCACCTGTATCCTGCCTATGGCTGGGTCATGTTCGTTGCTGTCTTCCTCTGGCTGGTGACAATCGTCTTCTTCATCATCTACCTGTTTCAGCTGCACATGAAATTGTACATGGTGCCCTGGCCACTGGTGGTGAGTCTGGGGCAGGGGGACTGTGTGGCTCTAGGCTGAGCCCTCTTGCCTGTGATTGCCCCTTGACCTTCTGAAATGTGAGGTAGGGGGAAGTTGGTAGAGATCCTCCTGCCTCTTAGCTACTTCAAGAGCTGGGGTGGGCAGATGTGTTAATGATTGAAGAAGGGGCCTGACTTTGGCCCTGGGAAAAGACCACCAGCAAGGGGCTGTTGAGTAGGTGCACAAGATACCCTGGCCGATATTGCAGATATTGTACCTTCTTGAGGGTGGTCAGAATTTGAGCTAGGAGGTCTGAATTTGTCAAGTGCTGGCTGGGGCCTAGCATGGATACCAGCTGCCTCCAGCTTGCAGCCCTGGAGAGGATGGGTGCCTCAGGTTTGTCTCAGGCCAGCCTCCTCTGACTAGAGGAAGCACCCTGGCCAGACACAGAAAATGGCTGGGTTTTTTTTTTCCCCCTGGAACCCGGAAAACCCATGCAGCTGGGTTTGAGCCTTCTAGTGAGCACAGAGGCACATGATTGTAAGAAGAGCGAGGCTGGGACTGGGCAGCGATTGTTTACAACTCAATGCCTGTTTAATCGGAGGAAATGTGAGTCATGCTGAGACAGAATGGGCTTGTTAGATCTTGTGTCACTGGCCAGCGCCAGGCAGGGTGTGCGGTGGTCACTGTCCGTGGGGACACGATTTGGGGTTGAGGAGGTGGCAGCTGGACTCCTGGGTGAGGGTCTAGCCCCCTCTGAATACCCCTGGGTCCCTAACGGGAGTCCTGCAGGGTGGGAGACTTGTCTCTGAGGCCAGGATGGGTTCCTGCACAGCATTCCATGAAGGAAGCCAGTTGGGTTCTGTATCTGTGCTTGCGGACTCTTAACAGCAGGGCAGCAGGGAGGGCTGAGCTGGGAGAGGAGCTGGGCGGTGACACCTCAACTCCGGGACAGAGACCGCCAAATCTTGAAAGGGCCAGGCAAGATGGACTAGTGAACTGGCCAGGAAGGTTCCAGAAACCTTACATGTACCTGGCCCCGAGGAGCCAGCTGTCCAGCTTCAGCCTTGAGGGGATGCAGTACTGGTGCCAAGCCTTGAGGTATTTTGTTTGTCGTTTTGGTGGTGCTGGAGGGTCCAACTCAGGGCCTCACAAATGCTTTACCAGGGAGATACACGCCCCTCCCTGAGGTGGCTTATTTCTTTTTGGAAACAGTTTTGATGTGTAGACTGGGCTGACCCCTGCAATTCATGGTCTTCCTGCCTCTGTGTCTGGACAGGTTGGCGCCCTTAAGTTACTATGCCCAGCTTTGAATATTTTGATTTGGTTTGGTTTTTTGAGACAGGGTTTCTTTGTAGCCCTGGCTGTCCTAGAACTTGCGCTGTACACCAGGGTGACCTCAGACTCTGAGAGATCTGCATGCCCGTGCCTCCTGAGTGCTGGGTTGACAGGTGTACCATCATGCTCAGAAGCCCTGAACATTTTTAATATAACAATTTTTAAGTTTTCATGTGAAATTTAACTTTTAAATGTTGGCAATTAAAGAAAAAAATGTATAGCACAATGAATGAACTGGGGGTATGGAATGGGCCCAGCTGCCACCTGAGGGTTCACATCCAGTCTTCCTGATGTTGTATACAGATCCCCTAAGGTCCTGGCCCTGGGATTTGCCCTCAAGTTTAGGGTAATGCCAAAAGGAGTCTTGGATTTCTCCCACTGGTGGGGAGAGGGATGTGAGGCCCCATCCTAGGGCCAGCCACAAGGGCAGGTGCTGAGGTGGTCATAGG
>CABHPQ010154347.1:11723-45205 GCA_902168405.1 Peromyscus aztecus | reverse complement strand
ACTATGTCATATAACAATAAATTAGTTTTAATTATACTCTCTGGGTTTCATTAACAATACACACTAATTGTCTTTTACTAAATGTCACTGTACTGCACTCTAACCCAACTTAATGGACTAACTTGTTTTTAAAAAAATGTGCACTAGATATGGATCTATTTTCATTCTTATACATGTTCACATCCAGTTATACCAACAACATATGTTGGAGATACTTTCTTACTCCCACTGTATAATTGTGACATCTTTGATATAGAATTAGGCATCTATATCATTCGTGTGTGGAATTATATATGAATTTTCAATTAAATTCCATTGATCTACCTTTCTCTCCTTGTACCAATAAATAATATGTGTTTTTTTTATTATTATAGCTCTGTATCACAGCTTGAAATTGGGGATGGTGATATCTCCAAAATTTCTATTACCATACAAGATTATTTTTTTAACTATCCTCTATGTTTTCTTTTTCTGTATGAAGCTGAGTAAATGTTTTTTTTGAGGCATTGCTATAAATTGCCTTTATTATGTCTAGGTATGTTCCTTCTATTCCTGATCTCTCCAGTACTTTTATCATGAAGGGTTATTGGATTTTGTCAAAGAATTTTCAGCATCTAATTAAATGATCATGTGGGTTTTTTCTTTCAATTTGTTTATATGATGTATTACATTGACAGAGTTTTGTATGTTGAACCATCCCTGCTTCTCTGGCATGAAGCCTACTTGATCATGATGGGTAATTTTTTTATGTGTTCTTGGAATCAGTTTGCCAGTATTTTATTGATTATTTTTGCATCAATGTTTATGACAAAGATTGGTCTATAATTATCTTTCTTTGTTGCATATTTGTGTGGTTTGGGTATCAGGGAGATTGTAGCCTCATAAAAAGTGTTTGGTAATGATCCTTCTGTTTCTACTGTGTGGAACAATTTGAAGAGTATCAGTATTAAATCTTCTTTGAAATTCTGGTAGAATTCTACACTGAAACCATCTGGCCTTGGACTTTTTTTTTTTTAATCTTGTCTTCATTTATTTTGGGTATATGATATCTATCCAGAAAATTGTTCATTTCTTTTGATTTTCCAATTTTGTGGAGTACAGCTTTTTGAAGTATGACCTGATGGTTCTCTGGTTTCCTTGTTGTCAATTCTTATGTCTCCCTTTTCATTTCTAATTTTGTTAATTTGTGTATCTTCTCCCTGCCTTTTAGGTAGTTTGGATAAGGGTTTTTCTAACTTGTTGACTTTATCAATGAACTAGCTCTTTGTTTTATTGATTCTTTTTATTGTTCTTTTTCTTTCTATTTTATTGATTTCAGACCTCAATTTGATTATTTCCTGGCATCTACTCATCCTGGGTATGTTTTCTTCTTCTTCTTTTTTTTTTTTTTTGGTTTTTTTCGAGACAGGGTTTCTCTGTGTAGCTTTGCGCCTTTCCTGGAACTCACATGGTAGCCCAGGCTGGCCTCGAATTCACAGAGATCCGCCTGCCTCTGCCTCCCGAGTGCTGGGATTAAAGGCGTGCGCCACCACCGCCCGGCTTCTTTTTTTTTCTACCACTTTCAGGTGTGTCATTAAGTCACTAGTGTAGCATGAAACTTAAAAGTTCTTATTAATAAAACCAAACGTGAGTCAGGTATTGGGGTGAACACTGGAAGATCAGAGAGACAGAACAAGCCACAGCTAACCTCACCTAGCCAACTTCTCAGCTGGTCTTGTTTCCTCAGACTGGAAGCCTCTGTGTCCTCATATCCGAATGGCTCTCAGCTGAACTGTGCTTCTTGAAAGCCTGATAGCTTAACCAGGCCAAATGCTTACCCAGGCCAAATGCCTCTAGTTTCTGGTCCTCACGCCTTATATACCTTTCTGTTTTCTACCACCACTCCCTGGGATTGAAGGCTCACTTTCTGGTATTAAAGGCATGTGTCACCATTTCCAATGTGGCCTTGAACTCACAGAGATCCAGAGGGATTTCTGTCTCTGGAATGCTACGATTAAAGGTGTGTGCTACCACTGCTTAACCTCTGTTTAATATTGTGGCTGTTCCATCTCTGACCCCAGATAAGTTAATTAAGGTACACAATATTTTGGGGGAATACAATACCACCACACACTAGTGTGAGATTTCTCCAACTTCTTTATGTGGGCATTTAGAGCTATGAATTTTCCTCTTAGCACTGCTTTCATAGTGTCCCATAAGTTTGGGTATGTCGAACATTCATTTTCATTGAATTCTTGGAAGTCTTTGCTTTCTTTCTTTATCTTGTCCTCGACCCAGTGTTTATTTAGTTGAGCATTATTCAGTTTCCATGAGTTTGTAGGCTCTGTAATTTGTGTTGTTTTTGAATTCTAACCTTAAGGCATAGTGGTACGATAAAATAGAGGAGGTTATTCCAATTTTTTTTGTATCTGTTGAGATTTGCTTTGTGACCAAGTATGTGGTCAATTACAGAGATGGTTCCATAGGGTGCTGAGAAGAAGTTATAGTCTCTTGTGTCTGGGTGGAATGTTCTGTACATATCTATTCTGTCCATTTGAGTCACAACATTTGTTATGTCTTTTATTTCTCTATTAAGTTCTTGGCTAGCAGACCATTCTATTGGTGAATGTGAGGTGTTGAAGTCTCCCACTCTTAATGTGTGGTGTTCTATATGTGATTTAACTTTTATTAATTTTTTTTACCTATGTAGGTGCCCTTGTATTTGGTGCACCAATGTTCAGCATTGAGACTTCATCTTGGTGGATTTTTCCTGTGTGAATATGTAATGGTCTTCCCTATCTCTTTTGATTAATTTTAGTTTGAAGTCTATTTTATTAGATATTAGTATAGCTATACCAGCTTGCTTCTTATGGCCACAAATGGAAAGTCTTTTCTAAGCCTTTTACTCTGAGGTAGTGTCTGTCTTTGAAGTTGAGGTGTGTTTCTTGTGTGTAGCAGAAAGATGGGTCCTGTTTTTGTATCCATTCTATTAGCCTGTGTCTTTTCATAGGCAAATTGAGTACATTGATATTAAGGGATATCAATGACCAGGGATGGTTAATTCCTGTTATCTTTTGGTGGTAGTGAGTGTGTATTTCCCTTCATGGGATTTGCTACCATGGGGTCATCTATTGCCTGTATTTTTATGGGTGAATCTACCTTCCTTAGGTTGGAGTTTTCTTTTTAGAGCTTTCTATATGACTGGATTTGTGGATAAAGATTGTTTAAATTTGGTTTTGTCTTGGAATATCTTGTGCACTCCATCTATGGTGTTTGAAAGTCTTGCTGAGTATAGTATTGTAGTGGTATTTGCTCTGCCCATGAGCTTGAGCTAAAGGGCCCAGAGTTGAAGGTGCTTTTTGTTGTTGTACATGTCCTCTTAAAAGGAAATGGAGAAGGGTCACTTGCCCTTTATCCTGCAGCCTGCCTGTGAGGTGGATTTGTTCCCAGTCAGATTAGAGGATGACTTCAGCTGTCTACTCTGTTCTGTATTCGTGAGTATATTTCCTCAAGTTACTTTAATAACTTCTTAAACAGACTCCTGTGGCTTTATTGCTTTAAGTGGCACTCACATGGCAAAGATAAAGTCTAGTCTCCAGTTCATATACATAGGATGGACAACATTCATAACTAATAGTTGTAGCAAAAGTGATTGTCAGGGTGACTTTTGTCTATAAGTATATCTAGTAACTCAGGATAAAACTGGTTAACCATGTCTGTGAGTGCTTTTGCCATGTCATTAGAGCACTCTAGAGAGACAAGGTACACCTCTCCGGTAGGCTGACTCAGCTTGTCTGGGTGGGGAAGAAGTTGCTTCAGAACAGGTATAGGAAGTACATCTGCTTACAGACTATTTACCTTGTTAATGTGAAGCCTTGGTCCTTAAAGTTATTTAGGTAGATAAGACTTACAGATATACAGTCATCCATGCTTGTCATTTATTATAGATATGTTAATTAGGTTATCTAGATTTACAGAAACATGTCAGATGGATAGGTAACCTTCAAACATTTTATAGACCTAGAGAATATGGCATTTAAAAGTTTTGATAACTTGGAATTCTATTGATATGAGACACAGTTGCTCCTGGAAGCACCAATCTGATCCTGAGAGATTGGGCTTCTAAGCCACTGCATTTGGAAGTTGTCTTCTTCTTGGCACAAAATAGTCTGCTGGGCAAAGAACTGCCCTTGCCTTGACTGCTGACAGTATGAGTGCTGTCCTTTCAGGATGAACAGGACACAAGGAAAGGCGACTACTGAATTCTGCCAAGATGAGGTAAGATGGTCTTTCAAAATCCCTGCTTCTGAAAATAGTCCCACAAATATTCTAGGGCTGTAGCCAAATTGAATGCTCCAATGATGCTGAGAAACTTTAGGTGATTGTCCAGGCTGCCAGCTATATCTGTCTAGTCTGATAATGATTTCTTAAATTGCTTGCTTGTATTTTCTGTTTTCTCAGGTATTATTATTTTCCTTCTCAGGTCTCTCATAGAGTGGAAGACTAGATAGTTACAGTTACAGTCTTCACATACCTTAGCTAGAACATATAAGTACTCAAGTGTGGTGATATTGTGTCCCCCAATATACTGTACAACCTAGTAAACTTATCTGGGGTCAGAGAACAGAACAGCCACTAGACAGACATAGAGGCCAGAAAATGATGGCACACACATAAACCTTTAATCCTATCACTTGGGAGGCACAGATCCATCCAGATCCCTGTGAGTTCAAGACCACAATGGAAACCACCAGGCATGGTGACATACACGTTTAATCCCAGGAAGTGATGGCAGGAAGCAGAAAGGAATACAAGGCATGAGGACCAGGGACTAGGCCTGTTAAGTTTTTAGACTTTTAGCAGCAGTTCAGCTGAGATCCATTTGGATGAGGAGGCTTCCAATTTGAGGAAACAAGATCATATGAGAAATTGGTAAGGTGAGGTTGGTTGTAGCTTGTTTCTCTGATCTTTCATCATTCACCCTAATACTTGGTTCTTGGTTTGGTTTTACTAATAAGAACTTTTAAGATTTGTCTTACATGTGGAGCCCAACTTTCATTGTACGAATTCTTGAAAAAGCCACTTGCCTGTTGCTTTGAGGGCCCCAGCTCAGGCCTGAGCTGCACGTAGCTGGTTGTGGTGGCACATACCAGTAGGATTTGCTCAAGGAGGCCGAAGCAGGAGGATCTCAAGTTTGAGGCCAGCCTAGAAGACTTGTTGAGGAGAAGCTGCTGCTGGGGCCAGGCCACAAACTGTGGCAGCAAGACCATGGAGGCAGCTCTGACTTGCCGGCTGTTTCTCATGGTGTTGGTGGTGATGAAACTGCTACTGGGGATGAAGGGTTTACCGCTACTTTTTCAGAGAGCAATTGCCAAGACCATAGTGTTACAAAAAAGCATTGACAAATGTCAGTTGGGAGAAATTTGGTGAGACAAATGGTGGGGAGAAGTTGTTGTAAAGATATTCTCTTCTAAGGAAGAATGCAAGAGATAGAGATTTATCAGATTGTGATGTTATGCCATAAAAATCCTAGGATTTATAGCAGCAGACCACAAAACAATGGCACATGGACTCAGCTGTTGCTGGTGTCAGATTACCATGAGCATGGATCCCTTTTTGATTTTGCTCTGTCCACAGCAATCAGTCTTGTCCATTTTCACATGGAGATTGTTGGTGCCCTAGGAAAGCTAGGTATTGCTCACAGAGATTTGAAATCAAAGAATATCTTGGTGAAGAATGGAACTTGGGACTGGCTGTGAGACACAATTCTGCCACAGATACAATTAATATTGCTCCAAACCACAAAGGAGGCACAAAAAAAAAGAAAGAAAGAAAAAAGAGCCAGGCATTGGTGGCACACGCCTTTAATCCCAGCACTCGGGAGGCAGAGGCAGGAGGATCTCTGTGAGTTCGAGGCCAGCCTGGGCTACCAAGTGAGTTCCAGGAAAGGTGCAAAGCTACACAGAGAAACCCTGTCTCGAAAAACCGAAAAAAAAAAAAAATTTAGCCGGGTGGTGGTGGCACACGCCTTTAATCCCAGCACTCGGGAGGCAGAGCCAGGCGGATCTCTGTGAGTTCAAGGCCAGCCTGGTCTCCAAAGCAAGTTCCAGGAAAGGCACAAAGCTATACAGAGAAACCCTGTCTCGAAAAACCAAAAAAGAAAAAAGAAAAGAAAAGAAAAAAATTTCTCGCAGGCAACCATGACCACGCCTAACAGCAACTTTGAAACCTTCAAAAGGATAACAGGATGCCACAATGATGATCCCACATGGACAAGATTCCACATGGACTATATGATAAGGCCATTAAGCTGATTAACACCACTGAAAGATCAACTTTGTACTACAAACTGCTCAGGACAAATTCAAGATGGCTAGCTGAGATGACCCACCTTCAACTACTACTCGAACAAGGACTTGAGATAAGCCCTGCACTTTTGCGTTATGCAGAGACTGGACAACAAATGATACAGCTAACTGTCTTAGGACTTGATGATTAACCCAAAAATTTTCTTTTCAGGATCCTCTAAAGATGCCTTTGCCCCCAGACAGCAAGAAGTAATTTTAAGAAAACAACACCCACATTCCCAAGAGGTGGGGTGGGTAGATTTTGGTCATTTGAGTTATGGATATTGTCATTGTTTAGAATGGTTGGTTACAAGTTGTTAATTGTTAATGGTCAAAAAAAGAAATAAAATTAACAAAGGAGATTAGATTCAGGGATCGTGTTAAAAAAAGAAAAAGAAAAAAGAGGATATAGATTTGAGGTAGATTATTGAGGTAGATTATTGAGTTAGAATCTTGAAGATAGGAAAGCAATTGGAATGTCTCAGCAATTTGCCATTTACCTATGTTCTGGATATTTCCGGGTGTTTAGCATGTCTTTCTTGTTTGATGTTATTCTTGTTGGTTGTATTTCCATTTTTGTTTATGTTATTATCATTTGTTTTTTTCCTGGACAATACTTGATAATCATTCTTAGTGTATATAGTTTGCCTTAAGTTTAGAACCTCCTTATTTAGACAAAGGGGGGAAATACAATGGTATTTGCTCTTCCCATGACCTTGGGCTGCAGGGCCCCAAGGAGGTGGTGCTTCTTTTTGTTGTTGCAAGTGACCTCTTGAAAGCAATAGAAGGATGGTCACATGCCCCTTCTCCCTGCTGCCTGTCTGCAAGGTGGATTTGATCCAGGTCCCATTAGAGGACTACTTTAGCTGTCTATTTCATTCTGTACTAGTGAGTGTATTTCCTCAATTTATCTTAATATATTTCCCTAATACTTCTTAAACAGACTCTTGTGGATTTATTGCTTTATAATAGTCTGGGCTGGCACACTTAGTCTCTTAGTGTCTGTGTTATGTCTGCCCCGGACTTTTTGACTTTCAGAGTCTCCATTGAGAAGTCAGGTTTTATTCTGATGGGTCTGCCTTTACAAGTCACTTGGCCTTTTTCCTTTGCTTCTCTTAATATTCATTCTTTATTTTTTTTTTTTGGTTTTTTGAGACAGGTTTTCTCTGTGTAGCTTTGTGTCTGTCCTGGATCTCGCTCTGTAGACCAGGCTGGCCTCGAACTCACAAAGATCCACCTGCCTCTGCCTCCCGAGTGCTGGGTTTAAAGGCGTGTGCCACCACCGCCCGGCTAAAGTTATTTTTTAAGGTTGCTTATTCTGCTTCTTCTACATTGTGATATTCAGGTCTTGCTTTTATAGAACTGCTAGGTTCTGGTGATGCCATACTGCTCTTTATTGTTGTATGTATTTTTGCACTGGTGTCTACCCATTTCTTCCTCCAATAGATGAAAGAGGTGTCTGTGTCTGAAGGAGCTACTCTTGGTCCAATCTGTGCTTGTTGTGTCTGTGTCCCAGGGGCCCATTCTTGGTCCAACCAGAGCTCTTAGTCTAATTGAAGCTAGTAATTATGTGTCTCAGGGAGCTTCTGAGGCCATAGGGAGATGGGTGGGTTTAGCATAGGGAGTGTGTCTTATAGATTGCATGGTCTGTTTCGGGGTGTTGGTGGGGAGATCTGCCTGCAGGAGTCTTCCTTGCTGGCCTGCAACTGGGGCAGTGATGCTTGGGTTGGGGGGCACAGATTGTGCCTTGGGGCCTATGTCCTAGAGGCAGGACTCGCTGGGTGGGAGAAGAGTCACTCACCTCATGATCCAATCAGAGCTGGCTGATTCTGTGTCTCAGGGAACTGCTGAGGTCACAGAGAGATAGGTGGTTTGGGGGTAGGGAGAGCTTCTTGCAGGGTCTGATCCGGGGTGTTGGTGGGGACGCCTGCCTGCAAGAATCTACTCTGCTGAGTGCCACTGGGTCAGCAATGGGTCCAGTTTTTAATTTATATAAGCCTCTATGTGTTAATTGAGAAATCTCAAAGTGGATCTAAGTGTTTTGATCAGTTCAATCTTCAAAGCCACATGTGGGATATGCATTTGTAACATAAGGTAAAAGGGATGAGGAAGGAAAGTGTATGATGTCAACAGCACCCACTGGTACATACTTATGTGGACAGCGTCATGAGAACAATCCTCAAAACAGTTAGAAAAGAATGTGATGACCCTAATTTCATACAGTTCTTGTGCATCAAAATTATTCCACAGCAAGCCAAGAAACCAGTTGCCCTGTAAAAATGTAATCCCACCACTGTGAGGGCTGGGAAGAGAAATTCTCTGAGATGGATTCCTGTGATGTTGTAGTTCAAGGCCACAGGAGATCCTGGCAGATTGAGAAATGAAAGAGAGAAAACAGCAGATGACAGGGGAATAAGGAAGAAGTGAGGATGGCATCATGTAAAAGAAAGGTTTGTCAGCCCATCACTGTGGAGCTTGAAGAAGGAGTAGTTTCTTCCAAGTCATGCATGGCTAGAGATCACCATGTCTTAAAAGACCAGTTGAAGGGTCTGGGGCATAGTTCTTTGGTAGAAAACTTACCTAAGTTGTACAAGGATCTGAGTTACATTTCCACACTACATTCAGATATGCCTATGAATAAAAACTAGAGATATGCCTGTAAAGAACAAAACAATGAAAAAATGTAAAAAGGAAAACTACAATGAATAAGTCACTTACACCTTTGTGTTTTAGACATTCTGAATTCCTAATGTGAATTAGGAATTTTGTGTGTTTGTATTTTATTGAAATAAGGTCTTCTGTGGCCCAGAATGTCTAAGGAATCCCCATCTGTGTATCTGAGGATGGCCTTGAAATTCACATCTCCAACTAATTGTCAAGTAGTAGAAAGACAGGTGTATTCCTCCCAGCTTCTTTCATTCATTTTGGTGGATCCAACGAAGGCTTCCTGCAAGATAGGTAATCACTCACCCTATTCTGCACCATTCCTCACACTCAACCATAGATCCCTGTGTTCACTCCTTCTGATGCCACCCCATCAAAGATCAGTTTGAAATAACCCATGTAGAATATTGCCTTCCTTGGAATTTTAGGGTTCTCTAGATATTTGGTTTTGTTTTCTTTTGTCTTGACTTTTAATTCTGAGTCTGGCCATGGTGGCCAGACCACCTTTGAGCTGTAGGTCATCTACATCTGCCTCCAGAGCATTGCTACTCTCCTAAACCCAGCAAAACCATTCTGATGTACTTTCTACAAACCTGCTCCAGAAGTTTTCATGCCTAATGCTGTCTCAGAATTTAGAGGATCCCCTAGCATGCAGTCTGTTTCTTATTCAATAATCCACACATTGGGTTCATAATCTTGAAATTTTCCTTCCATAATTTCATTGGATAATTGTTTCAGAGCACTATGGACAGCAAGTAGAGTATCCAATGTACTGTGGATGAGTTCTTCTCACACATATGGTAGTGCACACCTATAATCCCAGTACCCAGGAGGCATACTAGGTAGATCTCTATGTTTTTACTATAATCCTGTTCTACATAATGAGTGCCAGAACAGCCATGACTCTATAGACCTTCTCCTTTTCTCAAAATAACAACATAACAGAACTCTATATCCTCAGAGAGGCAGCCACAAATCACTGTTACTTCTTAGCATCTTTCATCCTGCAATAAAAATTGGGACTATCTCCCAATGACTGTGGCAAGACATAAAGGCTTCCTCAGCCATTATTGCATACCTCTTACAAATCCTGAAACACTAGAATCTTACTCCCAGAAGGATACAGCAATGCTCCAGGAATTATTATTTGTATTCCTGAATCAGCTGTTCTCCCCACTCTTACTAAAATAGGGTCTCATCATATGGAAACCTTCCTGGACATCTTAAATCTGCCCCACCTTGTTGGTTAGATTCTAACAGCTCCCTCAGAGGAGGGAGTGAGAAAGCATGGCATCAACAACACCCACACTCGAGTCAGTTGAAGGCAAATAAAGAACTCCTTTATTCAATAACAGGGAAGGCTTTATATACCCTCTTCCAGTACCCAGACTGTGTTGTAATCCTTCATTGGCTGATCATGATCAGGAACTCTGACATCAACTGTTGCTAGGCCTTCAGGCAGACTCTGCATGATCAGGACCTCTGACAGTGACCAGGAACTCTGACATCTCCTGCTCCTTAGCCCTCAGGCAGACTCCAGGTTGGTTCTTAAGGAGTACATTATGTGCATGCCTTGGCAATTTGTCTGAACCAATTTCCCTGATGCTGTGGGCATGTCCTACTACATATCCATCCTTTTATTTTATTACAGGAACACTCAGCAGGAGGCAGAGTTCTTTGATTCTGTCTTGTTGACTCTGCCTCGTGGGGAGAGCAGGGGGGCTCAGCAACTGGACTGTGCCTGTCTTAGACATCCAATTCATGGCCCTCCACAGGAGGTTTTGCATGCCTGGCTTTCTGAAATTCAAAAGGCTACTGCCTGATACTCTCCATGCAGGATGACTCCCCAGAGATGGACACTCTTGAAGGGCTGGTAGTCAAAGAGCATCTTTATATCATGACAAGTCTTTTTAAACAGTAAAGAGTCAAAGGCCATAACCTGTGCTCTTGTCTGATTCAACTGGAAAATTTCATGTGTTAGCTGTAATGGATAATAGAGAAACTTAGCTGACCATGGGCCCTTAATATGTTTAGCTAGCTCCCAACCTGCTAAAATAATGTTGCGCAACTCAAAAGGCATCATACAAAATAAGGAAAAGCAAGGCTCCACAAGTCTTCAGCCTTTAGAGGAGCAATGAGAGCAAGGAAAGGGAGTATATATATTACCCATCCTGGGTGATTTTTCTCCTTGGTTGAAGCAGGCTGATCTATGGCCAATGCACATCTCTTGCTGGGACTGATATTGGCATAGTGGAACTCTGAGGAAAAAGACAAGCATATCCTCTCCCATGGGTTAGCATGGGGACTGGCAGCTGCCATTGGAGGGAGATAGGATCTCTCTATCTCACCAGGGGCAGAGGCATGCTCCTTGGCAGAGATGCCCAGTGCTTATTGGCTGGGATGAGCCCCATGTCATCAAAACTGAAAAAGTTCATATGGACAAGGACCTCTGTTAAGGCCAGATGAGGATCTCTCCTAGCCTCTGGTGAGATAGTCCTTGTCAACAGCTCCTTAAGAGCTCTGTTGGTCCTCTCAACAATGGCTTGTCCCTGTGGATTGTAGGGGATGATAGTGGTATGGAAAATCTTCCAGGAATCCAGAAAGTTATTAAATTGTTGAGAAGCATAAATACCCCCATAACTACCATGGCCGACTTAAGGGCCTTGATAGCATTGATGGCCATCTCCCCAGAAAGGATGAGGGCACAAACAAAGGAGGAACAAGTATCTATTATCACATGAACATATTTAAGATTGCCAAAGGGGATATGATGTGTGACATCCATCTACCAGATGACATTAGGCAACAAGCCCTGGGAATTAACCCCCGCATGTTAAAGCGGTCCTAATGAGGCAAGAGGAACATGAGTGGCAGATGCCTGGGACAAATCTTTACATTGGGAAACAAGTAATTCTGGAAGAAGTATATGTAAAGTCTATGGAGACAAATAGAATTGCTGTGAAGAGCCCTGGCTTGCTCTAGAAGATCCATACTGGCTGTTAATATGATGGTGTCTATAACCTCATTTCCTCAAGCTAATATTCCAGGTAATTTGGAATGAGATCTAATATGTGACAGGTACCAAGGCTCAATCCTCTAATTTAGGACATCTTATATGAGCAACATGGTGCTGGTGATGGGGGTCAGTGAGTCTTTGATTAGAGAAAAGGCCAACATATGAACTCTCTGTACAGCATATTGGCCATCAGAAAAAAAAATTAATGGACTTGATCTGGCACTCTATTGGCTATCTAGCTTTCTAGCTATGTGGCAAGAGGGCCAATTGCTTACCCAATTGAACAGAACCAGGATTAGGGATAACATATGTAACATCTTTGGAGCTAGGATCTGAGAGCCACATCAAGGGAATGGGGCTGGGGGCTCAATGGTGGTGGATCTCATGGGGACAGTCATCCTTAGAATTGGAGGTGCAGATCTTGTGCAATGTTGTGGACCACAAGACCTACCTTTTCATGGACTTTAATGTCATCAAAAAAGACCCTGTTGCCAGGCACTGTTGGTGCATGCCTTTAATCCCAGCACTTGGGAGGCAGAGACAGGCGGATCTCTGTGAGTTCAAGGCCAGCCTGGTCTACAGAGTGAGATCCAGGACAGGCATCAAATCTACACAGAGAGACCCTGTCTAAAAAAAAAAGATCCTGTCATCTGTAGTTAGAACAATACCTATATCCTCTAAAATATCTCTGCCCCACAGGTTCCTAGGTACTTTGGTAATGATAGGGTGGATGGCTCCTGATTGCAATCAAGGTCTTTCCAATGGACTGGATGAGTGGTCATCTTAGAATCTTCTTGGCCTCCCACACCACTGATGGGGAGGCTGGGCTTAAACTTCCAACAAGGGAAGCCAAGTACCTCAGTCTTATTTAAAATGGTAGCATCCACATTCATGTCTATCAAACCTTTGACAGCTTGTCCATCAGGACAGATGTTTAGCATTGGGGAGTGTGGAAAAATGGGCATTGTACAATAGATTTTTGGATTACTAGAGCCTCCTCTTACTGGCAAGGCTGAGGAGTGCCCTACCTGGAGTTTAAAGGGATGGTGTTTCAGCAGGCTGTGACTTGCAATCCTTTGCCCAACGAAATCCTTTATTGCATCTGAGGCATCAGGTCATTGGTTTTGCCCTGGGGCAGTCATGTCATAAATGGCCTGGCTTGCCACATCCCCAGCAAGTTCTATCTACCTGGGGACCCTTGTGGATGTCATTAGCACACTGCCTGTCAGTGAGGAGAACATTCAGGAAGGCAGTAAGAGCAGCAATGGGATTGGTGCTGGGGTCAAGATCTCTGGTGGCCTGCACCCATTTGTGGATGTCCTCATTCGGCATGGCTGCAACTGCATTATGGGTTTAGGCATTGAGCCCCTCCCAAGTCAGTTGTTTAATCAGTATATCTCTAGTGGGGCCCGCATTCACTCTGTGCTCTACTGCCTCATTGACACAGGCCAAGAAGTCAGTGATGAGTTCCCTGGGCTGTTGGATAAGATTGGAAAAGTAACAGAAGCCCCACATCAATTGCCAAATGTTGCTTGGATTCTATCTGCTCCCTCTGGGAAGGGTGAGAAGGCATGGCGTCAATGGCACAGACACTAGGAATCAGTTGTAGGCAAATAACAAACAACTCCTCTATGTAATAACAGGGAAGGCCTTATATACCCTCCTCCTAGCACCCAGTCTGTGCAGTTGTCCTTCTTTGGCTGGGCACATTCAGGAACTCTGACAGTGACCAGAAACTCTGACAGCTCCTGTTGCTAGGCCGTTAGGCAGACTCCATGTTAGCTTTTAAGAAGTAGTTATGTGCATGCCTTGACAAATGCTCTGAGCCAATTTCTTCAACCCTATGGGCCTTTCCTACTACACCACCTGGCCTTCAATTGCTGATCCCATTGCCTTCAAATTAAAACTAAACTGTGACTTACTGCTTCTGCCCTAAGCTCATCAGTTCTGTTCTTATGGTCAAGCAGAAAACAACATCTGTGGACAGATGCTGTCAACAGGAGTACACAGAAGGACCAACCATGATATACCTAGAGCAATCCTTGGTGTGCCAACCATTTATTCAATGAGCTCCACCTCCCTAGCACAGCTTCTGTCCTGTTCAAAGGCCTTCACCCTGTCACTCACTTCCCTTAAATTTAGCCAACACTTGTGCTCAAATAGCTTCTAAACCACAGGAATCAGAGAAAGATGGATCCTGTTCATACAGATCTGAAGATAGAGGTGACATGGGGCAACCTGTGATACAAGTACACACACCTTTTGTAGACCAGTTTTCTCTTCATTGGGTTCCCAAGTGGATAAATTTTCTAGAGCATGGACACACACATGACAGCCTGAATTTACTGAGGTGACAATTCAAGATGCTAGAGTGGCAGCAAGATTACTATATTAGTGATTCAATTTCACATCAATGTGAACTCCACAGTGTCTTGGAAGTCACAGCTGTGCAGGAATATTTAATGTAACCCAGAAAGTCTTGGTTCTGGCTGGTAGAGAAAGCCATCAATTTTTCCTCACTTGAGCACTAGTTCCAGGTGTTCATTCAGGAAGTAGACATTCAGATATAGATACTATAGCTTGTTGAGTTTGAGAACAGAGGAATGATGTGTGTAAAACACCAGCCTATATTTCTTGGTATCCAAGCCATACCAGAGGTATACATATTACATTTAGAAATGATTCTTGAAATTTTCTCTTGTGGTCTAGGCAAGGGCTATCAATGCAAAAGTGACCACATTTCTGCATGTTTTTATATCCAATTTGTCTGTAATAACTGTCCTTATTTTGTCCAGTAGCTCTAGGGTATTATATACAGTAATGAACCAAAACTCTAGATCATATACAGTGCATTTTTTCTCTGCTAGGACCACTAAATGTAATATTTTATTTTTGTACATGATTAGCTGGACTAGACATAATTGTTTGTCTATACTCATTCAGGCTCTTCTCCGCTTCATCTGAGATGATACACCACTGGTTGGGTCTCCTTTATGACATCTGATGAGAAGATACCTTCCTCTGTTCCAGCACATATTCCAGAAGTTTTGTTGGGCAAGCTGCAAATTGAACACTTGTAGTCTCCACCTACTGTAGGTCAAACAGGAAGGAAATTCAAATGTCAAGAGACCTGATTTATAATTTGCTTTGACTCTACCTCTGACTTTCCCTTTATTCCATTCATTTGATTCAGTATGTTTCCTCTTCTAGTGGCTGGGTAAATAGGCAGGAACAGAGTACTTCCATATAGATTGAATCTGATCTGTGCTGTGTTCCACACACAATTGGCCTTCTCCCATTATCTCACTTCTCCAAGCTAGTGGCATCAGAAGACTCCAATTCAAGTTGGACCACATTCTGAACTCTGTATTCATTTTCATCCCTCCATAAACTTCCTCTGCATGCTACCTTAGTCTCAATTACCTTGGCTGAACCCTTCGTGCTATCACAAATCTGGTCCCACAGCCTTCAAAGTCTCCAGGTTGGGAGACTTCATCTGAAATCTGAAAGGTAGGCTTGGAAAGGTCCAGGTTACCACCATCATCTGGGTGTTAGTTTCTTTGCCAGTAATGGTGCCCTTGTACAGTGGTGGGGAAGGGGAAGTACTGCAGAATAGAGGTTGCCAAGGATTTATCTTTCTGCACAGTACTTCTTGCCAGTTTCAGGAAAGAGGTTGGGGTATAGAAACTCTTCTTCACCCTTCAAGTGGGCAGATGCTATGGAAACACCCTCTGGAAGAAATACTTTCAAGCAAAACACCTTTAAAAAACTGCTTTTATCCCCTCATTAAAAAAATCCAGCAGGGCCTCAGTCACTGCTCTAGAAATGGTGGTGCAGTTTTTTCCCCATTACTCAGTGTCAGCCTTCTGTAGGATTCATACTCAGTCAGTTGAAGAGTTCTTCCATGTTATTTTGCCCAATTGCAGCCACTGATGTCCTGAATCTTACTATTTCAATATCTGGATAAAAGGAGGCTTAAATTTTTGTGGTCAAATATTTCTAAATATCTTTGATGGCTCTAAATGGGAAAGTGAATGGTTTCATGTTCAAGTTATGCTTTGAGTTCAATTAATGAAAGTAGCTGGGAACCTGTGGGATAATCTGTGAAATGGATACAATTACTTTTCCTCACAAAGCTTTAGAATCAGAACCATGCTGAGCTCCAGCCTGCTCTTTAGAAGATTGAAGACTGGGGATTGTGAATTTGATGTTATTCTGGAATTTACAGCCTAGTGTCTTCTGTTATAGTATTTTCTTCATTTTTTTTTAAATCAGATCCTGCCTCAAGTTTATTTGTAAAAACATGGGGTCCTGATCATGTGCAAATAGTGTGTAGGTGTGTCATACCAGTCCATCTGTCTAGCAGACAGAAACCTTTTTCTATGGGGCCTTCACAGGGGCCTGGACACCTCTGGGAGCCTGAGCTGGAGCTAAGGCCTCTGCCTTGGTTTGAGCCTTGTGCTTAGGTTGGTAGAGACTATGACCCTTGGCCATGTAGCTTGTAATCTGTTTCCTGAGCTTGGGGTGGGCAATGAAAGCAAGATGGCTAAGTTTGCAGCTGGGGCCCTTTGGCATCTTGGGTTTAACCACCTTGGGCTTCACAAGGGCCTTGATGGCCTCTGCACACGCACTCACTGCCTTTGCGTTGTTTGCCTGCATCTTCTTCAGGCCTTTCTTGCTGTGCTTCTGGGCAAAGCGCATGTTCCTCAGGAACTTGGGGTCCACCCCATTAAGAGATTCATATCTTTGTGACCTGGGTTTCTTGATGCCATTTCTGTGCCATTTTGGGGATTGGTTGTGTGTGGTGTGGTTCTTGAACTTGGTCATGTCAGAATGGTAACTGGCAGCTCCCAAAGTGCCTGGGACCAGAAAAGAAAGATCTATTTTCTTCATTTTTAATTAATCATTTTTAATTGACAAACTTTAAGCTATGTCTAGAGATGGTGGTCCGTGAATAGGATGCCTGCCCAGTTTCCCTGAGTCCTTGAATGTTGCATCCCCAGCACTCTATAAAGAGGGCAAGGCAGCTTAAAGGTATCAGAATTCAGGAGGTGGAGGTAGAAGCATGAGTTTTTTCTCTTAGCTACATATGGAGTCCTAAGCTTGCTTGGGCTACATGAGGTTTTGGTGCTTCATTGTAACCACACCAAACAAATAAAGAAAATAGCAACAACGACAAAACAGAAATATTAGGAAGAAATAAGATACTGCTCGTGCTGGTGAGATGGTGTGATGGTTATCCTTGGTTGTCAACTTAACTATGTCTGTAATGAACTATAACCCAGATATGGAAGGCACACTTATGATCTGGATCTTGAGGGAGAAAGACAACACACCTTTGATCCAGATACTGAGGCTGGATAATACATGCCTTTAATCCAGACCTTGCAGCTAGAAGGCACACCCTTAATCTGGGCCACACCTTATGTTGGAATACTACATAAGGACAATGGAAGAAGAAAGGTGGTTCTTTGCCTGCTTGTCCTCACCTCCATTATCTTATCCCTTCCTTCTTCCTGATCCTAGAAGACCAGTTGAAACACCCAGCCTCATGGGACTGAGCAGCTCCTAGATTCTTGGACTTCCATTCATAACTAGCCACTGTTGGACTGCAACCTGTAAGTCATTTAAATATATATATATATATATATATATATATATGCAAACTTGCCTAAAAGTCACTAGGTAGCCCAGCCTGGCCTTAAGTGTCTAATCTTTCTGCCTCTGCATAGCTCAAAATTATGGCACATATTCTGTCTCTGGAAGACAGGGAAAGTTGTAGATGACCAGGATTTACTCACCAACTCAATCAAACCCAATTTTTATTAACAGTTTCCTTTGGAGTTCTGAATGACACAGCAGAGTGTTTTACCTTTTTCTGACATTAGAAAGAATCCTAAAGCTGGTCAGTGGTGCCACATGCCTTTAATGCTAGCACTTGGGAGACAGAGACAGGCAGATCTCTGTGAGTTCAAGGCCAGTCAGGTCTATATATCCGAGTTCCAGGACAGGCTCCAAACATACACAGAAAAACCTTGTTTTGAACAAACAAACAAATAACAAAAAAAGGAATCATAAGAAGATAACCTTTGGTCAGGTCAAAATTATGAGTAGTCTGAGTTCAAGTTGCCAAACTTGTTCAGGAGGATGTATATGAAAGTAAAATGTCAAGCCACATCTGGGATTAAAAGCAAGTTCAAAGCCAGCCTGAGGAATTTAAATGAAAGCTTTTTTGACACAATGAAAGAAAAGTAAAATGACCTGTGTTGCCTGCATGATATTTCTGGCCTGAAATGTGGATAGCCTGGGATATAGATGTCACTGTCTCAGAAAGAGGTAAGTGGTGGGATGGGGGATACAGCAAATGGACACATATAGACACATACCTATGAAAGGGTGATTTGGTTACAGACCAGCAAGAGGTCTGGAGGAGCATGCTGATAGTATTAAAGGGCAGAGGCTGCTGTGGGACTGCATAGGAGGCAGGGGGAGCCAAGCTGTGTGTTCCATCTAGTAACTTGCATCAACCTGAAGTCCCTAGTTGTGTAGCAGGCCCCAGGTACAGTGGGAATAATAAAACTGACTGATTTTCTGCATCCAGGTGGCGGTGGAACACGCCTTTAATCCCAGCACTCAGGAGCAGAGCCTCTTCTACAGAGCGAGATCCAGGACAGGCACCAAAACTACACAGAGATACCCTGTCTTGATAAAAACAAAAACAAAAACAAAAAAAAATATTTTTTTTGTCTGTTTTGCTTTGAGATAAGGTTTTTCTCTTTAAAAGTTCTGGCTGTCCTGGAAATCACTCTCTAGACCAGGCTGACCTTTAACTCACAGAGATCCTCCTGCCTTTGTCTCCTGAGTGCTGGGATTTAAGGTGTGCATCACCATTGCCTATCAATAGAACTAACTTGTTAAATTAGCACATAACTCACCTAGTACCTTGACTAATCTGTTGCACATAGAAGGTGTCTTCTCTAAACCCAGAGTCTCTATCCTCAGAAATCCAAAAATGGAAGAACTGTCCTTGGCTTCACTGGCTGCTCTTAGACTGCCATGCCAGCTCCCCCTACTTCAAGCATCCTGCATTATTAAGGGACCTGGTCTTAGGAAATCCCTCTCAGGCTATATCTCTTTATGGAATCTAGAAAAATCTGTATTATTCAAAACACAGGCCTAAATCCCCAGGGCTACAAAGAAAGAAAAGAACTTGCAGTGACTGCAGAGCTGCTTAACACCCAAATCAATCTTTTAAAATTGTTTTGTTTGTTTACTATTTCATGTGCCCAGGCTGGCATGATACTTGTTAAGTCGCTAAAGACAACTCTGAACATACGATCTGCCTACCTTCACTAGAAATAACCAGACTTCTCTGGAGCTCACTATGTAATCTGGGTTGTTTTTTTAATTCATTGTAAAAACCCTGAGTCACCTTTACAATTAATGGACCTAATGGGCATGAGGATGCTACAAATCCTGGCTTTTCTTTTGTTGTCCTTCATACATTGCAACATAGAAAACTGACTTTGTTAATCAGAAAAGAATCTCTAGTGAAGGAGAGGGACTTAGGAGAAATACACCTGACTTCAAGCATACCTTGTGATCTTTCAGCAGAGCGAACAGTGAGAAGCCATCACTAGTGAATGACTGAAGAACTGACATATAATTTTGCCCTTGCTTCTGAATAGTTCTGTAGTAGTATTGGGAGTGTCAATGCCATTGCCATCACTAGCTCAGTTAACAGCTAATGCACCATGCTTTGAGTCTGGTCTGGCTGCATCTCCCATGGCTGACTGAACTTCTCTTGCCTCCTGGGTGAGCTAATCCCACAGCCTAGTCCTTATTACTACCAGATCTTTCAATGGCCAAAGAGCTTTTGTGTTTCACAAAGCCCCACAAAGTCTGTAACTCCTTCTCCGTGGTAGAGCACTTGGAGTGCTCATTTGTGGCTCAGGCTTCTATCCCTTCTAAGGCACAGTTACAGAACCCCTTAAAACAATTCTCAAGGAACTTTTTGAAATGTAAAATTCCATCTTCCTGTTTAAGTTATGGCTGTACTCTATGGTTTCTTGACATTAGCTATATAAAAGTGATTGACCAAAAGCAGGCTACTGATACTCCATCCTTCATGTCTCAGTCTGAGATTCACTACATATATACACTAAAAAACAATATACACAAAATAAAATACACACACACACACACATGAGTATATCAACACATGTACTATATATTTAATAAATCAATCAATGCTTAATCTCTTCAATTTCTCAATAGTTTTGTAATTTTGATTTCACACAAGGTGCTTTGATTCAATCAAACTACACTAGGAAAAATAAAAGGGACGAAGTTAATAGAGACTCAATCTCCCAATCAGATGGAATCATGTTCTTGGGAGGTTGGGCTACACAAAGAAGGTGTGGGGAGAAAGGAGTATAAAAGGGTCAGAGGAGCCCTACAAGTTTCTTGGAGTGCTGGAGTCTTGAGTCACACACTGCCTGGACCTGCTGGGAACAGGATCCCTGTCACCAGTGTTCACATCAGGTAAGTTACCTCCATCAGGAGGCCTCATTCATGCTGGGAAGGCCTTATATTTCCACATTCTCTATTTAAAAAGAAAAAAAAACAGAATTTGATTGTTGTTTTGTGATTTAGTTTTTAATTGTTTTTTGATGTGTTGCTTTGGTGTAGTTTTGCTTTAATAGGAAACGTCTATTAGACTGGAATTTACTTGTTAGTTTTTCATTCATTTGTGGAATGAAACTAACTAATAGTTTCATGAACACAAGCTGCAAGTGTTAGCTGAGTAGGGAATTGGGACTATAGGAATGTGGTTGTTTTAGACTTGACTATGTGACATGACATTTTCTGAGAGAAAAATTGAAAGGGATTCAGGTAGCAAACACCAGTCACACATGGTGAGTAGTATTGACGGCCTGAGCACAGAAGATCCTAGATCCAGGCAAGACATGAGTGTATGAAGAGACAAAGTTGAATAGATGACCTGGGAGTGTTTCTCATTTTTAGAGTACTTGTTTATTGGGCTCAAACCCAACAACCAGTCCTCCTAGATTAAAGTATTTCATGTTAAATTTTATTTGAAATCCTTTAAACTTAATTGGCCTGAAGTACACTATATAGATTAGATTCCCCTGGAATCTTCCTTATTCTTTCTTGAAAGTGCTGTCATTGCAGGCAACTGCTACCACGCCTATCATCTACTCAGTGTTTTTTGTTTGTTTGTTTAGTTGGTTGGTTGGTTGGTTGTTTTTTTTTGGGGGGGGGGCAGGGTTTCTCCAGGTAGTTTTGGTGCCTGTCCTGGATCTCACTCTGTAGGCCAGGCTGACTTTGAAATCACAGAGATCCGCCTGGCTCTGCCTCCCAAGTGCTGAGATTAAAGGTGTGTGCCACCACTGCCTGGCACTACTCAGTGTTTTAAAGGGAGAGTGCACAAGCCAGACAGGGGGAACTGAAACAGAACACTTCAGTGACAGGCAGGATTAGGGTCAGGAGACACATGCCTGTGCTGCATACCGTCTTCAATTCAACTTTGGGTGCACATGCAATTCCACATACTGCACTGTATCCAAAACCATATTTTAAAAAGTAAATTAAACTACATTTTTCCCTACTGTCTTTCTTAGCCCAGGTCATGGACAGCCTTGTGAATGGGATATATATATATGTGCACACAAAAAACATGCACACATATGTGCATGTAAAATCACATACAAAATAATTCCATCAATCAATGAATTAATAAACTCTTCAAATTCTCTTTAATTTAAGTGTTTTTAGTTTTTACAAAAGGAGCTGTGACTCAGTCAATATACACTATGTAAAAATAATCAAAAGATTAAGTGGATGAACCCTCTATCCCCTTGTCAGACAGAAGTATTTCCTTCAGTGGTGGGGATAGAAATGGATGGTGTGAGAAGAAATGAGTATAAATAGATATAGAAGCTCAAGATGTAAGGCACTACTTGTAAGACACTTCTCAGTCCTTCCCTTGTACACTGAACACATGGAATGGAGAACATGGGTAGGTTATAGGTTGTACATGTTACCTTAACACTCTATTTTCATAAGGGACTTGATAGGTGATCAGTCTCTATTTGCCACAAGAGGCTGGTCTCATTGATTTTTTTGGAATAATCTTTCCAAAGGGGAGTAGGATTCAGAGGAGCAGAGTGTGATACCTCGTGGGACAATGGGTAATTTGTGTCTGTGCCATTTCTTCTGAGATAATCTGCTGAGAAGCATGAGGATTTGAGATGACCAGATAGTACAAGAAGACACACTGAGATCTTGACTATTAGATCAGGCACTACAGCCCTGGGGGGTGGATTCTTGTGATGTCTGAGACTTACAAAACTCAATTTCATAGCATGGAAACATGACTCCTGAATGTTTTATCGGGTCCTTCTGTCTGAAGAGCCATCAGGATGAGCTTTGAGGCCCCATCCACACTCCTGGAACTCTCAATGAAGAGTCTGCTGAGGCATGAGGCCTTGGCCATCTCAGCACTGCAGAAGCTGCCCATGGAGCTCTTCCCGTCCCTCTTCAAGGAGGCCTTCAACAGCAGACATATGAAGATACTGACAGCGATGGTGGCAGAATGGCCCTTCTCCTGCCTCCCTGTGGGGGCACTGATGCAGGACCCTGATGTGGTGATATTACAAGCTGTGCTGGATGGTGTAGACATGCTGTTGACACAGAATGTTCACCTCAGGTAAGGCCAGAGCAGAACAGAAGTGGAGTCACCAGTTTACTGATAAAGAATATGCGGAGTCAAGTACATGGGGATCACTGGTAGATCAGATGGTCTTCACTTGTAAGTGTGAAGAAGGAGAAGCCTCTATTTATAATTTGAGTAATAATATAATCAACTTTCAGAAGTTCAGGGCACCTCAGAATAGATGCACACATAGTAGGATTAGCCTTCTCTGTCCTCTCCTCCAGGTAATACAAAAAGAAGTCAACAGTAACTGAATGGAGGGAAGCAGGACAAGTGTTCAGATGTAGTTTATGCAAGGAGCGCTTACCTGATAGATTTTGTTGACATTAGAGAAGTGGAATGAAAGTTGACTCTATTTTGGTTCTGTTCTTTCATTGTGACACTTCATCTTTTTCTCTCACAGAAGGTCAAAACTTCGAGTCCTGGACCTGAGGAATGTGCACAATGTCTTCGGGGATGTATGGCCTGGACTAGAATATGGAGAGAGCTCAACAGGGACATTGAGTAAGGAGCAAACAGAGAATGGCCTTCATAGATATTCCCTGAGGCGGCTTTTGAAGGTTGTCACTGATTTTGACTTAAGAGTTCACCTGGATGAACAGCAAGCATATTTGTTGCAGTGGGTCCAGCAGCGAAAAGGTTCTGTGAGGCTGTGCTGTATGAAGGTGACAATCTGTGAGACTCTTGTGGAGATTATCAAGATGTTTTTTTTAACACATTCCAGCCATGTTACATTGAGGAACTGGAGCTATCCACAGGCTGGACTCCTGCAGCACTGAATTGTTTCTCACGTTGCTTTGACCAGATGAGAAATTTGCACAAACTCCATTGCCCCATTCAGCAGGGCTTCAACGGGTTCTCGACCACCCTAGGGACGGAATGATTAGGGACAGGAGACACAAAGGAAATACACCAAGTCAAGATTTCTGATCAAGGTGCAACTTTATTTTTCTCCAGGAGGGTTTATATAGTTCCTACAGGGTGGGGGGAGCAAGAGGCTTTTATCTGCATACCTGCAGGGTGGGGGGAGCAAGAGGCTGTTATCTGCATAAGGTGGGGCAAGCTAGCAGGATGTTTACAGGGTGAAAAGGTCAAGGGCTCTACTCAATGTCCTGTAGCTAGGCAGCCTGACTGTGAGATGATCTAGTTCCCTGTCTTATGGGGGTCTGTACTTTTCCACGAACTAGAGGTTCTGTCCTTGTCCCTGACACTCCATCTAGCACGCGTTTATGTTAACACCAAGAAAGCTGTAAATTCCTTGGAAGACATAGAGGAGAAATATACTGCTAGGTTCATTTCTCAGATTTCCAAACTCACCTGTCTTCAGCATCTCTTCATCAATGGTTTCTACTTTTCCAGTGAGCACATGAAACAGTTGTTCAGGTAAGGAATTATAGAGAGCTCTTTTGGCTACCACAGCAAACCTTCCTCTGTTATATTAGAGATTACTGAGCACCTGAGATCAGGCAGCCACTGTGACTTTCACAGTTATTGGCTCATTACCATATCTGAGAATGGTCTGGATTTCATCTTAACTGGGTCAGAAGCTCAATTGCCTCATTGACCGACCACTCACCAATAAACTGCAAAGATGTTGTTAGTGACTTAAGCAGAGCTTTCTTTCTACTCTGTACTTTCTAGGCAAACTGTGTGGCTCACATAGAGTCTCTTTGTGTTATGTATTCTTCCTTGGAATACAATCAAGCGTGATAGGAGGGAAGAGGACAGAGTAAAGGTCCCTAAGGGGATGAGGAGCCATTCCTACACAGTTTCACTTGGAGTCTCTGTTCTTATATCTTTGTGAACAACAATTATCTTGTTCCCATATGGAAGCTCTGTCAGCTTTTAACACCTGATGGAGGAACAGATGTTGTGAGCATATTTGGGGCTTAGTAGATGTGAATTTGTTGTGGTGGCAATGAGCAGAGGGTCAATATCAGGATTGATTCAGAGAAGAGAGACATAGGCTATATTCAGAATGTGGAACTGTAGTGATTTCTGCAGGACACAGGCCAAGACACTGTCAGAAGCATTTGTGACTAGAAGACCTCCTTTAGCCTTTCTTTCTAGGTTACAATGGACATCTCTAGTTCTCTAACATATTGGGAATGAGAAGCTGCACCACTAAATTCTGAGCCTATCAAATATGATGGTGATAGACTTTAGGAAACAATGTTGTGATTCTAGTGAGGAAACACCAACAGGCTGTACCTTGGGTGTTCAGTTCCCATATATAAACACAATGACTTTTCTTTTGTGGTACCCTGTACTGTACCCTGTACTAATTTTATATCAAATTGATATAGACTAGAGTCACCTGAAAGGCAGGTACTCAAAATCAGAAAATGTCTTCACAATATCAGCCTGTAGGCAAGCCTGTAGAGAGTTTTTGTTATTAGTGATTAATGTGGGAGGGTTCGGCCTACTGTGAGTGGGGCAGTTCCTTGGCTGGCTGTCTTCTGTTCTACAAAATGGAGGCTGAGCAAACCATGGAGAATAAGCCAAAGGGAAGCATTTCTGGTCTCTCTGTATACCTTCTGCTTCAAGGTTGCTCCCCTGTTTGAATTCCTGCCTATTGTTCTTTCAGTGATGGATTGTGGATTGATTTCTAATCATAAGTCCAATATGTCCTTTGCTCAGCCAATTGCTTTGGGTCATGGTGTTTTATCATAGAAATAGTAACCTAAACTAAGACATTGTCTCTGTAGTAGTGTCAAAACTAAAATGCCCTCCCAGACCAAGAGACAGAACTAAAGTCTTTTTTTTTTTCCTTAGATGCCTGAAGAGTCCCTTGGAGTCTCTGTCCATCAAACTCTCTGAGTTCACCCAGTCAGACCTGGAACACCTGTGTCAGTGTCAGAGGCTTTTTCAGCTGAAACACCTGACCCTCTGTGGTGTGGTATTATTCAACCTATGTCCCACACTTCTCCAATTTCTCCTTGAGAATGTAGCAGCCACTTTGCAAATTCTAGAGTTAGAAGACTGCGGTATTGGAGACTCTCAGCTCACTGCCCTCCTGCCTGCTCTGAGCCAGTGCCTCCAGCTAACCAGGGTAAACTTCTATGACAATGCCATTTCCATGTCTGTCCTGACGGACCTTCTGCAAATCTTGGCCAATCTAAGCAAGTTAACTGAGGAGTTCTACCCTGCCCCAATGGAGTGCTATGATGACCTGGGTAATGTACAAGTTAACAAATTTGCCAGTGTGTGTCCTGATCTCTTGGATATCCTCAGAGCCAAAAGACAACCCACAAGAGTTTCCTTTGCTACAGACATTTGCCTCAAATGTCTCCAGCATTGTGTCTTTGATGGGAAGACAAGGCTTTGTCGTTGTTTGTCATAAAGAGGACTAGGCTGTTCCTGGATACTGAGAAATGAAAGTTTGAGGACAGGACTTTCAGTAAGGTATTCCAGAACATGTGGTTTTCAGGCCCTGTTTGATGCATCAGGAACAAAATGGTGTTTGGTGGAATCATGCTATAAGTACTGCATTAATGAAGATTTATGGGACCATGAGGAACAGGTGTCTTGTAGAATCAGAAAGACAAATATGTATCTCCAAGTGTGCTTCTGTCAGGATGTGGTCGCCGGTGGCTTCCCCATGCATTGAAGTTATAAACTTATGGATGTTTTTCTCTGGTACTCTACTCAGTCATTGAACTCACTTTTTCATTCAAAGTCAGAATGTTCCCTTATCACGTATGATCAAGGTGTTTGTAATTCAAGACTTGTGAAATCAAAATAAACAGGAGTTATTTATTACATTATCTTGTCCTCCTTACATCTCATTGTTTGGGCCTTCAATTCAATTCAATTCTATTGATCCACGTGTCTGTTTTTATTCCAATACCATCTGTATCAAAGCTCAAAATTTGGGATAGTGATACCTCCAAAGCTCTACTATGGTACAGGAATTTTTAAAAGCTATCTTGGATGTTTTCTTTTTCCATATGAAGTTGAATATTGTTCTTTCAATGTCTAAAAAAGAATTGTGTTGGAATTTTAATGGGGAATACATTGAATTTTTACATTTCTTTAAGTAAGATGGCCATTTTCCTATATTAATCCTACTGATCCTTGAACATGGGAGATAATTCCATGTTTGGATATATTTTCCATTTTTTTTTTGAAGATTTGAAGTTCTTATCATACAGGTCTTGCACTTGCTTAAGAAGATACTTTATATTATTTGTGGCTATTGTGAAGGGTATTGTTGCCATGATTTCTTTCTCATCTACAAGGATGAGATCAGCTAAGACTCCTAACAATTGCAGATATGTAGCCTAAGCTGATCACCTTCTGTGACCAGGCAAGACTTCTAATGGGGGGATTGGGATACCATCCCAGCTACATAATCTTCAAACTATAATCTATTCTGCTTATGGGATGTGCTGGGGAAAGGGTGGTGCAGAGACTGTGGGAGTGGCCAAACAATGACTGGCCCAGCTTGAGACACATGTAACAAGAATGAACCCATAACTATCACTAGATTGCTAGGACCCAGAGGTTGGACAGCCCAGAAACCTATAATAGAACTGTAGGGAAAAGGGGTTGGCTAAAGAAACCCACCCCGAACCTGGAGCCCCAAACTAGGGAAAGATGGCTCAGATCAGGGCAGAAAAAAAAAACACAGTTTGACTCAGTCAGATCAGAGCCATCTCTGCCCCTGGCCAATTGATTTGTGAACTAACCAGTCACATACCAGGAAAGTAGAACTCCTGGTTGACTCCACCCCCAAGACATCCTAGTAAACCACCCTGCCTGGTCAGTTAGAAAAGGCTATTGTTTCCACTCTGGTAGAGGCAGCTATTCTCCTGGACTCCTCCCTCCCAAATCTTTCTCAAAAGAGTTTGGGCTGTGAAGATCTTCATTCACTGGCTTAGAGAAGATCTTTGCTGAGACATCTCTCAGTGGACAAAACAAAGGAGAGCTGAAAAAGTTGCACTTTTCTCTGGAGCCAGAGGAGATTGCTATATTTCTGCAGGATTTTCCCCTTTTGCAGAGTGAAGCAAAAGAAGCAACATCTTATGCTGGAAAAGCAGAGCTCTGCTAGGAAGCCCCATCAAATGTAGGCTGAGCAAATCTCAACTGTAGCGACTCTCCAGGAGAGGAACCGGATTGCTATATCCCATGGGGAGACCATCCCCTATCATACCAGGCATACCCTGACTTTCCAGAACAATCAAGATATTCTTCCCTGCTGAAGCAGTTACAGGTATGACTTTCCTGAGAAGTCAGGAAAATTTCCCTTCCAGGGTTGGGATGCTTCTTTGCAGATCCAGACATCAGAGCTATGCTAAACAGCTCCAGATGCCTTGGACACCTTCAGGGCAGAGCTGTTGTTCTGAGCAGCTCTAGATTTCTGGGATAGCTCGCCCCCCAGGGTGAACTGTCTCCTTGCAGCTTCAGCTGTCAAGAACTATCCTAAGCAGCTCAAGGGGTTGCCTGACTCCACAGGTAGTCAGCACACCTATCCCCAGAGTTGCAAAACTCATGTTTTTGTGCCGAAATCTGGGACCAAACACACCACGTTGCAACATTTACTTACAGGAACCACACATCCACACATGACCAGAGGAAAAAAAAATAGATCAATGTAATAATGCTTAAACATATTCTGTTATATTCATAGATTGGTGCCTAGCCTAAAAGTCATCAGAATGGCTTCATTTAGCAACTGGTTAAAACAGATGCAGAAATCCACAATCCAGCATTAGGCCAAACTTGGGGGAATTCTACTAAAGTGAGGGAGGAAGGATTATATTAGCCTAAGAGTCAAGGACATAGCAAGAGAACCCAGAGAATCAAGTACCAGGCTCTTAGGAGCTCATAGAGTCTGTCTGAATCAACAACCAGAGATCTTGCATGGGACTGATCAAGACCCTATGCATGTAGGAGACAGTTATTTAGCTTGATCTTCTAGTGGAAATCCTAAAGATGGGAACAGAGGCTGATTCTGACTCCTTACTGAATTTTGTGTTCCTGTTTCTCATACTGGGTTGCTTTTGCTCAATACAAGGCAAGGTGATCAACTTGATATGCCATGATATGTCAATATCCATGGTAGGCCTACTTTTTTTTTTAAATGGAAACAGAGAAGGAATGGATGAGGTGGGGAGTAGAAAAGAGGTGGGACTGAGGAACTGGGAAGAGAGTATGAAGGGGGAACTTTGGACAAGATGATAAAATAAATAGCAAAGAGAAAACAAAACAAAATATACACTAATAGTCATTTTTTAAAAAGTCACTGTACTTCCTGAAAACTCCATAGAATTTTACTGGGAAGGACTGCTGGAAAATCACTCTGGGCATAACCGACCTTGAGAAGGGATGTGACTATGAAGATAGTGTAATTCTTACACAACCCCTGAAAACTAACACTTTCTAAAAGGGGACATTAGCTGTGCTGTGGAGGCACATGCCTTTAACCTCAACACTCTGGAGGCAGAGGCAGGTGGATCTCTCTGAGTTTGAGTCCAGGCTGGTTTTACAAGCTAGTTCCAAGAAAGCTAGTGTTGTTACACTTGGAAACCCTGTCTTGAAAAAAGAGGAAAAAAAGGGACATTTTATAGGATTTAACAATTCCACAAATACAAAAAGAGTTGGGCTACAACACACCACACACTGAGGGTCTACTATAACCATGAGGTGTCTTATTTTTATTCCAAAATGTCTCTGAATGTAAGGACTCAAATCTCAACTTTTTTTGCAGCTAGTACAAGCCATAGTGATTCCATCCAACAGGAGTCTGATATCGTTCCATGGCATTTTATTCACTGAAGTGAGGAGACAGTATAACCAGGGTTTCATGCCTGAAATTTCTAATGTCCATGTGCTGCCAGGGTGCTGTAAGACAATTGAGTGGCACCTGTAGGGAAGTACCATGTTTGTGTGTGTGTGTGTGTGTGTGTGTGTGTGTGTGTGTGTGTGTGTATTGGGGGTTCATGCTCCTTCTGATTTCTCTACTCTGGTTACAGCTTCAGGTCAATTTCCTCTAATATGAAATTTATAGCTCTGCTTCAGCTACTCACAGTATTGCTCTGCTCCCTCCACACACACTCTCTTGGGGAATCTGCTGTCCACACCCAGCCTATAGAATCAGTTCCTCCTCTCCTTTCAGAGTACTGAGTATCTGGTACACTGATGTGTACCCCACATCAAAATAATACAGCTTAGGTATTAGGGGCTGGAGGTATGGCTCTGCAGTTGAGAGTACTTGTACACCTTCAGAAAAACAAGTTCATATTCTAGCACATACTTGATGACTTCAAATATTTCTAACTCCATTTACAGTGTATCCCATGCCCTCTCCTTTCCTCATGGGGCACCACATGTATGTTTGGTGTATATAAATGAATGCAGACAGAATGGAACCCTAAGCTAATGTATAGAAATACAAATCAACATTTAGATGCTTAAGAAAATATACTGTAAAAAAAATGGACAATCAATCAATTGGTGTTCTCTTTTAAGAAAAGCTACCTCTCCTTATCCCATCATTCCTTATTTGCCTATAGAATTTTGTGTGGTTTGAGGCATCTTGGGATTTTGTTTTCCACTTTCTTATATTTATTTACATCATCCATCTTAAGCTCACCTGTTGACAATTATGTCATTGAGTTTTAATGGCTGTAGCTTCTAATATTACTTTGAGACAGAGTCTCACAGCAAAAGCCATGATCCTCTGGCTTTTCCAATTCTTCCACCTCTTCTTCAACTCTCTCAGAGCAGTATATGTATTCATGTACATATGTGCATTAAATAACAGTGAATATGAGGTAGTGGTCTTGAAAGAGAGGGGGAGGGACATATTGTGGATATTGGATGGAGGAAATGGAAGGGTGAAATGGTTTAATTAAATTATAACCTCAAAATAAAAGTGAAGAAAATTTACTGACCTAGAAAAGTGTACTTTGTTAGTAAAAGAGGGTGCTCTGGAGGGTGAATGACTTCATATTATTGTCAGATGTAGGAAGACAGTCAGCCTTTTCACACAAGTTCATGTTATATCCTGAGTTCTAGAACTTGCAGTATGCATCGCAAAATAAGCACTACGCACGACATCAATAGGCCATCAGCAAAGAACATATCCTTTATTTAGAAACCCTGGAAAAGAATTTTGGAAACTGATATGTCTAAAAAAGATACAGGAGGATCCCTGTTTTAATACAGCTTAAAGCTAAAATATGGACTTCAACAGAGGCCATAATTATACTCTTCTTGAGAGCAGTAAGTAATCTAGGAATAAATTGAGTCCAGTAAATGCTGCCAGTATACAAGTTAGGAGGTTGAGGGTTGTGTTTAATGGCTATGCATGCAATTTTTAACTGTAAAGGTTGTCGGGAAGCTTTTCTCAGTGCACCCTTACAAATTTTAAACTCTTGGAGGATAGTGTTAAGTATTATATAAGCCATTAATCAATGGAAACTAGCATCAGCGAATATTCTGTTCACTCCAAACACTATTTTGTGACACACCATAATTCAATCACCCTTTCTGTTTCATATGTAGAACCCTCTGTATCTACTGTGTCCCAATCATAAGCAAGTTGATGCACCACTATGCTGCACTTCTCCTTCTCTGGAACTTTGTACTTAAGCCAAAAATTTAGTAAAATTTCAGTAGACCTCTCTCTAAAATCTTTGAGAATCTCTTTATCCACTCAAGAGGGCATAGCCTTCCAGGCTCTGCTAGCACACCAACAAACTTGATCAGAATAGTAAAGAAGTCCAGGAGTCTGCTCAGTGGGTTTTGAGAATGATCCTTCCCCCAGTGACATTTCCACATTCAATGGTATGCCTCAGTTTCACTTTCTCAGCCTAAAGTTCTTGGGTAAAAAGACATTTTTATAAGGTCTGAATAAGTTCTTTCTACATACTACATAATTTGTGTTTGACTACACATACTGTACTCTAAAAAGTTCAGGTGTTCTCTCAAGGAATCTTCAGATGTTCTGTTTCTTGAATGGAGCTTTACCCACATGTAATCCATCCTCAAGGATCCGTGAGATGTTCTGCCAAGATGATCTATCTGTTATCTGCCTCTGTAAAATTTGATTGCCAAATCCTTATGTTAAAAATCCAGTTTATATATTTTTTTCAATGAAAGGAGACCTGATGTGTTAACCCACACTGTACTCTCAAATATCTATTAGAAGTACCAGTTCTGGCTTGCCCCAGATCAGACATGTGAATACCCTAACTGTCATCACAGAAGTTTTCTCCAATGACTGATGGAAGCAGATGCAGAGATCCACAGCCAATCACTAGACAGAGCTCCAGGAGTCCAGTCAAAGAGAGAGAAGAGGGATTCTATGAGAAAGTGCATCAGGATCATGATGGGGAAACATGCAGGGATGACCAAACCAAACTAGAGGGAACTCATGAAAGTTGGATCAATGGCTATGGAGCCTACATGGGACTGGACCATGTCCTTTGCATGACAAGGCAGTTGTGTAGCTTGATCTGCTTAGGAGGTCTCCTGGTGGTAGGATCAGAATCCATCTATGGCGCATGAGCAGGCTTTGTGGAGCCCACTGCATATGATGGGACACCTCATGCAGCCTTGTGGCAAGGGGAAGGGCATGGACTTGTCTCTACTGAATGTGCCTCCACATGGGAGGCCTTGCCTTCTTGTGGGAGGGAGTGGGTGGTGGGTTGGGAGGGGAAGCTGGGGGGGTGAGAGGAGGGAAGAGGGGATCTTTGATTGTTTGTTTGTTTTTAAGATTTATTTATTTATTCTGTATACACTGTTCTGTCTGCACATATCCCTGCAGGCCAGAAGAGGGCACCAGATCTCATTTACAGATGGTTGTGAGCCACCATGTGGTTGCTGGGAATTGAACTCAGGACCTCTGGAAGAGCAAGCAGTGCTCTTAACTTCTGAGCCATCTCTCCAGCCCCAAGGGGGGAGGATCTTTGATTGGTGTATAAAATGAATGAAAAATATTCTTAATCAATAATAAAAAATATTAGCAAGCAAAAATAAATAAAGTAGTGCCAGTTCTATGAATAGTAAGTATAGCTTGCTTGATTGGTTTTAATTTGCATGGTAGTTTTCATTCCTGCTTTATTTGATTAATGTTCCTGGAGGCCTTAGGTAGATTAAACCCTACCACAGTCTCTGAGGATATTCCATATGATTCTATAGGACTGAAAAGCCACTTCCCCTTGGAGTTCACACCTTCACAAATGTCAAAGTTCCAATAATGCTCTCTTGGTTCCACAGACTACTAAGTTGTAGTTCAGAAAAAATTTCAATCAGTAAATACTGATGAAGCCTCCATCAGTTAGTTATAGAAAGTCATTCCCTTCTATGACATCTGGTGCTATTCTGGTACGATCCTATCTGGGTCAGAAGAGTACCTGACAAGGTATGTGGACCCAAGCCCAAGGTATAATTCGAATTCCCTCTGCCCATCTGTTTTTTTTTAAGATTTTATTATTTATTTATATATAGGAGTGCTTAATCTCCATGTACAACTTTATGCCAGAAGAGGGCATCAGATCCCACTAGAGATGGTTGTGAGCCACCATGTGGTTGCTAGGAGTTGAACACAGGACCTCTGGAAGACTAGGCAGTTCACTTAACCACTGAGTCATCTCTCCAACCTCCATCTGTTTTTTAATATTGATTTTTATCTTTGTTCTTGGTCCCTATAATCTTCTCTCTCTCTCTCTCTCTCTCTCTCTCTCTCTCTCTCTCTCTCTCTCTCTCTCTCTCTCTGTGTGTGTGTGAG
>CABHPQ010154347.1:0-11623 GCA_902168405.1 Peromyscus aztecus | reverse complement strand
TTTTTTTGACAATTTTACCCTCCTATAATTAAGCTGGATTATGATTAAGCTTTCACCAAGGATCACTGCTGATATTTCATGAACTGGACTGTGAGGGACCAGCCACACTTATTTACCCCTGGGACTCTTGAGGAATGAGGTACAAGACACTTAGTTAGAAATAAAGAGGGGAGAGAAAACACAGGATAGACAGGAGTGGGCCTGGATCCTTATCCAAACAGGCCCAGAACTTTATTCCAAACGTCTATTTATAACAATGTCAAGGGGTGGAGCAAAAGACCTCCACCTTGCTAGTTACAGTCACCTGGTACCCAGGCCTGTGGTCCAATCAACCTCTTATGCAGTCCTGCTGGGTACAGCCACTAGGAGACCTCATGGTCTACAATACCGAACTGGCCTTCATTTCATGGTTGAATGGCCTCCAAAGTATAGCTTTGACACTCAGGCGGCCTGAGCCATTGCCAACCCCACCCTTGGTATTACAGGATATCTGGACCAGATTTTATATTTTCTACTGGCAGAAGCAAGATCCAATCAATTCCCATGGATGAAGATTTGTATGGTCAAGGATGGGAACACTTGTGTGTGTTTCCTTCACAATAGATAATAATTTGGGCTTTACTGACTCAATTGGTACAGTCCAATAAATGTTAAGTTACCAGATCTTCTTAGCCATCTCATTTGAGATGCATATTTTGAGGAAAGATTGTTTTGTGGGACTGAGGAATTCCCTGTGGGGGAAATTAGAGCAACCAGGGGACAGCCATTTACATCGTATTTAAATTTACATTCTTTTGCACAATGATTGCCCTCGCAACATCTGGGACACTCAATAGCCAGCTCTTTGCATGGACCCTTGTTCTGCATTGAGTAGTCACTCTTAAAATGCCCCATTTGTTGACATGACTAACAGGAGGCAATAAACTTTAGGGCTGCTGCAAGAGCTCTCCAAACAAATTGGTGGTAAATATCTGACTCCCTAATTTGTGACATGCCAGAATTCAATCATCCTTTCCTTTCCAGAGCTGTCAACATCTGCATATCTGCTGTAGACCCATCATAAGCAGGCTGGTGCACCAGTATTCCAGCCAATTCAACATGCTGCATTTTACATTCCACAGACTCTTGTACCTATACCAAAATTTAATAAAAGGTTCAGTAGGTCCCAGTTTTAAATCTTTGAAACCCCCTCTGTCCACTAAAGAGGGCATAGCCTTCCAGGCTCTGATGGCACACCAACAAACTTAAATACTAAGAAAGTACTAGAGCCTTCTCAGTAGGGGATGGTAATGATTCTTCACCCAGTAACATATCCATATTCAATGGTATGCCTGAGTTTCACTTTCTCTCATCCTAAAGTTCTAATGGATTGGCCTATTTCCACCATAGGGTAAACAGACTTTTTTTTTTTTTTTTTTTGGTTTTTTGAGACAGGGTTTCTCTGTGTAGCTTTGCGCCTTTCCTGGAACTCACTTGGTATCTCAGGCTGGCCTCGAACTCACAGAGTTCCTCCTGCCTCTGCCTCACTAGTGCTGGGATTAAAGGCGTGTGCCACCACCACTCGGCAAAAGGACATTTATTATGAGGTCAGAATAAGTCATTTCTATTTACTACAAATTTCAAGTTTGACTTATGCATACTCTCCTCTAAAAGGACAAGGTATTCTATCAAGGAATCTTGAGATGTTCTGTTTCTGTAATGGAGCTTGACACAAATGTACTCCATCCTTATAATATAAGATGCTGTGTCAAGAAACCTTGAGATATTCTGCCAAGATAATCTCTCAAATATTTTAATCTGCTACCTACTTCTGTAAAATTATTTGCCAAATCCCTATGTTATTAAATCCCCAGTTTACACATTTTGCAGATAAAATGAGGCCTGGAATATTTACTTACACTCTACTCTCAAATCTCAGTTTGAAGAGTCAATCCTATGAATACTAAATAAAGATTGCTTAATTGGCTCTAGTTTGGATGATGGTAAACAGTCTTGGAAGCCCCAGGGAGATTAAACCCCAGTATGAGCTTGGGGATCCTTCCCTTCACTTCGATAAAAATGAAAAGCCACTTCACCTTGGAGTGCACACATTTACAAAGTATCAAGGAATACAAACAAACTCTTGTTTCCACAGACTACTGAGGTAAAGGGCAGAGGAAAAAAAATCAACCTACAAGTAACTTTCTGAGGAGACCTTCACCAGTAAGTCATAGCAAGTCCTCCATTTCTATGACATCTAGTAATAGTTCTGGTGGCATCCTTACTGGGGACAAAGGGGTACCTGGCAAAGCATATGGACCCATGTCCAAGGCAAAATTGCTTGTCCCTTTACCCATGTTTTTTTTTTTTGTTGTTGTTGTTGTTGCTGTTGTTTGTATTGTTTTGATATTTTTTTCTTTTTCTTTTACCTTTGTTGAGCCAATTTCATTGTCCTTGGTGCTTTGTGCTTTGTATTGTGTGCCTTTATTATTTCTTTATTGTAAGTCTCCATGGTATAAGTTTGGGTCAGCTTGATGGACAGACAGGATGGGTAACAGGGCTATGAAGCTAGAGACTCTTTTAGGCTGTGTTTTCAAAAATTTTGACAATATGTATCCTCCTATAATTAAGTAGGATTTTGATTCTCCTTTCACCATGGATCACCTCTGATATTTTATGAATTGGAATGGCTTTCATTTAATGGTTGAATGGCCTCCAAAGCACACCTTTGACACTTGAGGTATCTGGACCATCGCCAACACCACCCCTGGAATTCCTGGTCACCTGGATGAGATATTATATATTTTACCCTAGGCAGAAGCAAGATCCTATCAACACCATGGATGAAGATTTCTATGGTTCAGGATGGGCATGTTGGCATGACATGATCATAACATGAAGAGCTTCTGAGCTCCCTAAATAAAGACCAAAAGATCTTGAAACATTTTGTCCTACATGACTTTCAGTAGGATCCACTCCCTTCTTCATACACTGTTCCTTGCCCTCTGCAGCTCTACCTCCTTTGTGGCTAACTCTTTCTCCTCCCTCTTCTCTACCTCTCTAAAAGTCACACCACTCAACTACTACCTCTGACATGTCTTCCCCATTGAAGCCACTTTCTGACGTGTCTCCTTACTTTACCCAGAGGGAGACCAAATTTGGATTATGTGACAGAAGAATGCCCTAGATCACTTTGTGGGTACCACCAGGCTCTGCTGGACGGTCTTAGTCAGGAAGCTTGCAAATATACTATTATGTCTAGAGTAGCTGATGGAAAACAAGACCTGGACAAATTGCCATCAGCATTCCTTGTACACCTCTTGGAACCATACAGACTGTATTCTCCTATAGATCTGGAGGATGCAGCAATCCTAAATGCAGTTAACACAACATTTGTAACTCAAACGGCCACAGATGTTCATGAGAATATTTCAAAGATGGATGGATTGACAGAAAAGAATGGGAAGAATGGGTCAGAATTATTAGAAATAATCCAGAAGATTTTCAGCAATAGAGACAACATGGATTTGCTGATAAAAATAAATCAGGTCACAGTGGCAGTAACAACACGGCAGCTCCTGACTTTCAAGCCTGGACAACCCAATCAGGAGCAAAAGAAAAAGCCCCTACAAGAAGGCCAACGTGCTTACTGCAAGGAATTAGAAAAACTGGAAACACGAATGTTTCCAGGGGAAACAGGAGCCCACTCTTTCACCAAAAATGAGTGTTCCTCAGCCAAAAACCAGTTCTAACTGTGGAAAATTATGGGGTACATGGCTCTTTAAGTTTAGGCCCCTGGGATTCTATGGTTACCTTCTCAATTGCACCCAACCGTTAAACTACTTGAATGACAGGAAGCATCATGTTTTGTGTTACAGAAGCCATTGGGACTCCTGGATAAAACAATCATGGAAGTACAATAACATACATATATATATATATATATGTATATATGTATATATGTATATATATATATATATATTTTCTCCTAGATGACATTTCAGAAGAATCTGGCTTTAGATGTTAAACATTATTCAAGTTACTTCACCAGACCTTCCATGTGTACCTCTTATTAACTGAGGTGCAGATACCTACACCAATGCCTTTGTCATCTAGGAGCTGCAATAGAATGCATGAACCACACTCTCTGCATTGAACCAGCTTCTCAATACAGAGTTCAACTGTCTTCTCTTGAGAAATTAAACCATTATAAGGTGAAAGTACTTTCAAATTTTCTCATTCCCAAGTATCCAAAGAAACCAAAATTCCTTAACCTTTGTATTTTCAAGATCTCTCATAGTAGGTCGGGCTTTGTTCCATTTTGTCTTTTGTTTTCACTCATTAATAAAATATTTTGATCCTTGGTACATGGCACAATGGCAATCTTTTTATGGACTGTAGCCAGGTATATTATATCCATTCTCATGAATAATTTTTAATCTGTGGACAAATGCATCAAGGGTTATCTTTAAAAGGGTGGCATTTACCTGGTATACAAACAAACAGCTTTGGAGAGTTTCACCTTCAAAAGTGAATTTAAAATGGGAAGGAGGCTGAGTAACTTAGAAAGCAGGAAATCTGACTGTTTGTTTGTTGAGACCAGTTCTTTGCAGTACAGTTTGTCCTCATACTCATTGCAATCTTCTTGGCTCATACTTCCCAAGGTTTGGTAAAGGCAGCTCTCAGCCAGGAATCCTAAAAAAAATTCCTTTGCTCAAAAAACACAATCAAACACAAAATGTCCTTGACCATCTACCATGAAGTTTGCATGATCTCACAAAGAATTCATTTAATCATATATAAGATTATTTCTCTTTTTCCTAAGGGTATCAAATAAAAGTATAAAATGAAGGGTGTGGTGGTCTATACTTGGAACTCTAGAATTGCAGGATGAATGCAAGAGAGGAAAAGAATTTGAGGTCATACACAGATACATACTAAATTTGATACTAACCTGGTTTACATTAGAACTTATGTGAAAAATTAAATGAAACAAATCCTGAGTGTGTGATTGGATGCTGTCAAGTGCTATTCTATATCCACTGAGGTTGCAATTTTGTTTTATTATTATGGTTAGTTGTATCTACTGATTTCTTCATGAGTTAAGATTGATTCTTACTCTCTATCCCAACACAAAGTTCGGGCCTCATTTTCAAAGTCCTTGGATTACCATCACCAGAAGCTATACACAGTATGCATTGATTTTCCTGTCAATCATTTTGTTGTTTTGGGTATGAAAGCAAGACTCAGAGGTCTGCCAGACAAACACTTTACCACTGTGCTGTATCCAAGCACTCACTTTTTGGGAGATATAGCCTTGTTTGTGGTCCATAGCTGGCTTTTAATTCCCTAAATGCCTTCTGTCTTGCCTTTGTGATGTGAAGAACTACAGGTTTGGGCCACCAAGCCTGGCTGGCTATCAATCCATTTTCCTGTGTTAAACCCATCTTACATTGCCAGTGCTATTTTAACCTTGAATACAATCTTGCCTTTCTCTTGGCTATTTCTATGACTAGTTAGAAAAATAAAGGGATAGACTGCAAGAAAAAGAAAACTGGGGACTGTGAGGCCTTTTGATGGGGAGGTAAGCAAATGGACATGCATGTTACTATTTTATTAAAACTGTAATTTATGACACACTTGTATGTGTACACTACATATAACCATTGGTTTGCACGTGCATTTTATTTATTTGTTTATTTATTTAGGTTTTTCGAGACAGAGTTTCTTTGTGTAGCTTTGTGCCTTTCCTGGATCTATCTCTGTAGACCAGGCTGGCCTCGAACTCACAAAGATCCACCTGCCTCTGCCTCCAGAGTGCTGGGATTAAAGGCATGCGCCATCACCACCTGGCTTGCACGTGCATTTTATAATGAATACATCACTTAAACATTTTCATTGTGAAGCCTGAGGATATAGCCCATGGCATCTTGCTTTCTTAGACAAGCATTCTTGCACAGAGCCGCACC
Source organism: Peromyscus aztecus (assembly GCA_902168405.1). NCBI lineage: Eukaryota > Metazoa > Chordata > Mammalia > Rodentia > Cricetidae > Peromyscus > Peromyscus aztecus. The sequence continues at coordinate 5,675 of CABHPQ010154347.1, read as the reverse complement.
TATTCCTGCCCTTGGATTATTCTAAATTTTACTATCACCTAGTAAATCGAAACACCAAATGTAAAAGGATAAAATATTGAAAGACATTCAGGTTCTTTACTGAGCTAACCCCATTTCTAACACTCTGTGTCTTCTGAAAAATCCAAGAAGTAACCTCAATCCCTTTCTGCAAGAACAGTGAGAGATTGAAATTGTCTGTTTGAGGCAGGAAAACATAAGCAAGAATTATGTGGTGCTCCGTTTTATTTCAGTTGTGCTTGCCTTCCTTTTGTTAAAATGCACTTGGCTTCAAAAGACGTTCGTGTTTGTAAGGCGAATTGCTGAAGGGTCTTATTAATAAAAAACCCAGAGCCAGATATTGGGGTGAAAACTGAAAGATCAGAGAAGCAGAAAGAAGCCAAGCCACATTCTTACCACTTGGAAATCCTCAGCCAAAAAGAGAGACCTACTTCCTGTATGCTCATTCCTATATGCCTTTCTGTGCTCTGCCTTCTTATTTCCTCTCTCCACCCAGCTCTATCACTTCCTGTCTGTCTGTACAGACCCCCAGACCTTTATGGTTAACTAGTGCTGTGTCACCATGCCTGGATCTGTGCCCAGTGTGGCCTTGAACTCAAAGAGATCCGGATGAATCTCTGCCTCGCAAATACTAGGATTAAAGGCATGTGCTACCATTGCCTGACTTCTATGTTTAATATAGTGGCTGTTTTTTTCCTCTGATCCTCAGATAAGCTTTATTGGAGTGCACAAATAAAATATCACCACATACATTCATGTTCTGGGTATATGCAAAATTCTCCATATAATGCACCTTGCCGTCACAAATACATTCCCATCTCTGAACAATAGTTTATGTTTCTCTGCCAGGAGTAATAACAAATCTAAGCTGTTTCTGTTCAAGTGTACTGTCTTTGCCTTATGTTTTCTTTATTTTCAGTCATGTTTAATGATACCAGAGCATCTAATGTGAATACTCTGGATTGTAATTATATGTCAAACCAAAAATCTCCTTCCCAGAAGAACAGACTTGTCTTGTTCTCATTGGATTGAAAGTTATTTGCATATAATTCACTGAATGGGTTCTCAATCAAGATGCAGTGGATGGCTAGGATGGAGAGACACAAAAGGAATACCAATAATAATCCAACATTTTTTAATGCAGAAAGTGTTCTGGGTCTTCAGCCACATTGATGAAATAGCTCTCCATATTTCAAGTCTTAAAGCCACAAGACTTTCCCAACCTTGTACTTGGGAACAGCTAAACTTTTTAGTTACTGGTGTGGACACCTGAAAGTTCTCAATTAAATTTGCACTGTGTGTCTGTTCCTTTACAGCTACCATTATGAAGAAGCACTTACAAATCAGCCCTTCCAAAAGCAACATTTTCAAATTAGTAATTGTCCCTCTGATCCCTGAACATTTAGAAATGCACCTTAGGCTTTCTGATTGTAAAAGATACTTGTCCCTTCATCCCATTCTTCTCCATGTCAACCTCAGTCTCTGTGGTTTAAGCAAACTGCACAGCACTTTATTTCCAATACATTGAACATGGTTTGAAGCCATATGCTCTGGATCCTATTGATGAGTGACCAATTCCTAGACTGACATGACCTGCACAGCTTTGAGGATGACCACACTGGGGTGTTTGTGAAAGAGTAAACCATGAACACAGGTACAGAAAAGCTGAGAAAAAGGTGGCCTGTGTGCTCTGATGAAAACACATCAGCAACCCAAAATCTCAGCACATTTATTATATGTAATTGAAAGTAGGAGCACAGTTACTTAAACTAGAGGACCCTGTGTGGAACAGTCTCAAGCTCCAGTCATCTTAGAGATCAAAGTGGAGATGATAATTTGTGCATAGATTCAATATTTATTTATTTAAATTTATTTATTTGTTTTTTATTTAGTGCCAAATGCTGTTTATTGAAGGAGGGAAGAGGTCTTAAATACAGGTTTACAGCACAATGAGAGAACTCCGAAGGGCAGAAGTTCGCTACCGAAGTTTTACAATCTTGCATCTAAGCTGTTAACGCCCTTTATGCAGGATACACAGACAAGGAACTTCCATTAAGCATTTAGGAGGGTGGAACCCAGCAGGGAATTAGCATAGGGAGGATATCAAGGTCAAGGTCAGCAAGCAAGGCAACAGTTACCCAAAACAGGGGCCAGGACCCTACAGGTCCCCCTTTTACTAAAAAAATGAGCTTCTGACTTAGGTTGCGTGGGACGTCAGCAGGTCACCTTACCCATCATGGAGACACCTGCCCAGGCCATACCTACTGTCTTAGGTTGGTGAACGCCCCCCAGGCATTACCCGTCTCTGAATACTCATTATCATACAGCTCGTGTGTGAGCTGCTGCCAAAGATCTCAAAGTGGCACTGGGCTTGCAATCTGTGTGTTCAACACGGAAAAGACCAACAGAGGTTCTATCCCACCCATAGCCAGTAGGCTAAAGGCAACTGAGCCATTCCCTTCCTTAAAGAGCCTTACTGCAAATTGGAGTCCTTGTAAGATGGTATCCCAAAAGCAAATGGAACTTGAGTTTATAAATTTATAATTTTCAAAGCCAATCAAAATGTATATAACTATTGAATTAAATTTATCATGCCCAATAGAATGAAAGATTAACTAACTGTGGTAGCTACTTTTGTTACCAGGGTCTCCACTGTGCTAGCTGTAGTAAGCAATTATGAATGGTAATCCCAGAAACAGTAGCAGCAGTGGCCACCACTGTTATAACAGCAACAATGGCAGCAGCAATGTCAAATTCTCTTCTGGAGCGTGTGGACATCCCCTGGCATGGATACAACTCCAGGAACACAAACCGCCAAGGCCCATTTTTCTTGATCCCAGCACGACTTAGGCTGGCAGCTCTGCAAAAGAATAACTAAGAACCATAAAGAAAAAACAGGCAGCTCATAAGGAGCATAACTAATGGTCTTATAATTGTTGTGCCCAGATTGCGACCCCCAGAGAGACCACCAAAGATGAGCATGCTGGAATGCAAAAGCAAGATTTAATTCGGGATATCCAAATACAAGCCTAGGCAGGGAATTCATCCAACAGATCCAACCGCAGGGAAGGCTGGAGGAAGCGCCTGCCAGTTTGCAAGCTCAGTTTTTAAAGGAAAAAAATTATAAGGTTACATCATTTAGGCATGCTAGTAAGGGTACAATTCTGATTGGCTCACTTCTAGGGACTTCTAGAAATCATGGCTTAATCTTACTTCTAAGGGAGAGGTTGCCCACCACTATCTCTCATTAGCTGCCCTCAGGTGGGGACATTTTTATGGTCAGTTACCATGGAAACCAGGGAGAGGACATTCCATAGCCCGGCAGTCATTATGTTGTGACTACCTTGTGACTCTGCACTTCCATACTTCCTGGTTTCTGGAATCTGGACTCGTGGCCTATTCCAGTAACTCATGGCCTGTACTCAAAAGGAGAAATCTTAGGCCTTAGTTTTTAGGGTGAAAACATTTTGGTCTTATTTCAGCTTATCTGTTTGCCTTATTAGGAGATTTACAACCCATGTCCGGGGTCCGGTCATGTTGTCTCCGGAGAGGGGTGTCTCATGGTTAATCAGTCACCACCAGATATCCTGACTTTGTTCTTTTGAAAACTCCTGACTTCACCCTCTCCAGGAAGGGGGAACTGACTTAGTTCTGTTTATCTTTAAGATATCTCTTCTCTCAGCTCTTTTGGGTTTCTGGGGGAAACTGTGTCTGGGCCTTTGGTGGGGGTCTTTCAATAATGGGTACATTCAGGCTCATAAATTTTAAGGTATCTTCAAAGGGGGGCTAAATGAATTTCAGGAGGCCAATAAATGTTGCACAGAGCCACTCCTGAAAAGTAGGTACTACATCAGCTTGAGGAGGATTGTGAAAATGAAAAGGCTAAGCTGGCATGCTACTGTTAACAAATGGAGGTCAGTGACCTTCAGGGTTATCCTTAATCTCCAAGGTGTCTGGGTGACATGTTCTCAAACATACTTGAAAAAGCAGTTACCATACATTACCTCCTGGAGAATCCAACTGCATGGCTACATTTCCTAGGCTTAAGTTAATGCTTGCCAAAGCTGGCCATATTGGGCTCTCAATCCCAATTGGCATCAGAAGGGGAGAGTTTTTCATGAAGGCCCAATAGGTCTCTGTCATGTTGGGCTTCAGCAATAGCCACAAGGCGCACACAGTGCTCAGGAGTCCAAAGAGGAACCTCATTGTCCTCAGGAAAGGCATAAACAGAACCCTGGGCCCACACCAACACCAGATCGGGTCTCCTCCAAGTGCCAGTAGAAAGATCCTTCCATCACTCCAGAGGGTGATTTGCAACAGGAGCCCTCCTGTGCTTATCTGCAGCAGATACTCCAGCAGAATCCACAGATAAAGAATTTAAAATATATAAAACAAGGGAAAGAATAGAATGTGGAGAGGAATGATGAGTCCCTAGTTCTCTCTTTTTTTACTTTAGTAAAATATGTTTGTTTGTTTTTTTTAATAGTTCAAATTTTTCTTTTCTTTTTTCTTTTTTTATTTTTTATTTTTTAAAATTAATTAATACATTTATTTTTCTATTATCAGCTTGATACAGTATGTATTCTTTGTAGCAGGAATCTTAACAGTTCTTATTAATAAAATCAAACCCAGGCCAGGTATTGGGGTGAAATGCTGGATAGTCAGAGAGACAGAACAAGCCACAGCCACCTCACCTCGCCAGTTCCTCAGCTGGTCTTGTTTCCTCAGATTGGAAGCCTCTGTGTCCTCATATCCAAATGGCTCTCAGCTGAACTGCTGCTAGAAGCCTGAAAGCTTAACCAGGCCAAATGCTTCTCTAGGCCAAATGCCTACCCAGGCCAAATGCCTCGAGTTTCTTCACGCCTTATATACCTTTCTGCTCTCTACCACCACTCCTTGGGATTAAAGGCTGGTTTACTGGGATTAAAGGTGTGTATCACCACACCTGGCCGTTTCCAATGTGGCCTTGACTCACAGAGATCCAGAGGGATTTCTGTCTCTGGAATGCTAGGATTAAAGGTGTGTGCTACCACTGCCTATCCTCATGTTTAACATTGTGGCTGTCCTGTTCTCTGACCCCAGATAAGTTTATTAGCATACACAATATTTTGGGGAACACAATACCGCCACAATTCTTATCTTAATAGTGAAATGTTTCATTGAGGCTTGCTCAGTAATTGAGTAAAACCAAAACTTATTATAAGCCATAGTCATCCTAGGGTCCCCCAGGATATATATATATATATATATATATATATATATATATATATATATATATATATATATATATGGTTCTGTGGGTTGTAGTCTGACTATTCTTTATTTTATATCTAGAATCCTCTTATGAGTGAGTACATACCATGTTTGTCCTTCTGGGTTTGGGTTACCTCACTCAGGATGATTTTTTTTCTAGTTCCATCCATTTGCCTGCAAATTTCATGCTGTCATTGTTTTTCTCTGCTGAGTAGTACTCCATTGTGATATGTACCACATTTTCTTAATCCTTTCTTCAGTTGACAGGCATCTAGGTTGTTTCCAGGTTCTGGCAATTACAAATAGTGCTGCTATGAACATAGTTGAATATGTATCTTTGAGGTATGAATCAGCATTCCTTGGGTATATGCCCAAGAGTGGTATGGCTGGGTCTTGAGGTAGTT
>CABHPQ010154346.1:0-20596 GCA_902168405.1 Peromyscus aztecus | reverse complement strand
AGAGAGACAGAGACAGAGAGACAGAGACAGACAGACAGACAGACAGACAGACACAGACAGAGAGAGAGGGAGATTTGTGAAATTTTAAAAATCCCATTTTTGCTTACTCTGGAAGCAAGTTATAAAATTTCCAACTATCTTGGATGCTGCAAAGGAAATACAGGAAAAAATTAATGGGTGCTCTGTGGAAAGGGACAGAGACTTCAAGGGGAGAAGAAATTGTAGCTTTCCCTGTCCATTTATTACATGCTGCTCAGAAGCTCGGGAATATTTGCCATGTGTGAAATATGGGTCTAAGACAATCTTCAAGCCAGACAGTGATGACAGAATAGTGAAGACAAAAGGGGGTCCTCACACACAAAGTCCCGATCCTGCATTTCTTTTCTTCTAAATATTATAGTGGGAATTGAATTTCTTATGTTTCACTTCTTTCACTGGAATTAACTGCTCTCCAGAGTAGATTGATCTGCACCTCTTTATTCCACATAAGTCTACTAGATCTGTTTAGAATAATGGCTTGATGTCATCCCATGGAGTAACTAGCAACACAAGACTAAATGACCCTATATATAGAGATGAAATTATGGCTTAATTAAAATTAACGTGTCTGATGACCTTAAATGGATCACTTAAATCTTGATAAATTTCTGATCTGTAAAATAAGAAAATGGCATAACCTGGAGTTATAGCAATTAAATTATGTACTCCATAATCAGAAAAGTGAATTAAGCATATGTACTAAATAAATATTTTTCATTATAATTAAAATATTTATTATTATAAATTGTTTATAATTATTATTTGTATTTAAATTTATATTTACTATATATAATTTAATAATATATAATTATTTATATATAATAATAGATATTATTATTGTTATTATTAATAATTAACTTCTGGTGATTCTCCACAGTTGCATACTTTACTGTGAGTACATATGATTTCTGTAATAGTGTTAAGGACCATGATAAAGTAACAAAATGAAAAATAAATATCATTTGACCCAAGTATCATCTCAACATCACCTTCCTAGGGTGGACATTTTTATGTCTTATTATAGTTCTCAAAGTTAATATTTTCAAATGCCATTTTTAGCTCCATTGAATGTCAGAGCTTCCTGCTGAGAGGAACTGGGATTGTGCTCCGCTGGAAGTCCGTCTAGGTGTTATTAATCAGGGATGGTGACCCAGTGCTCTCTCTTTCCACCCCTACTCTTCAGCTTTCCAAAAGAGCTAGATTATACACCAGCAAATGTCCTTACGCTTAAACAGTAATGTCAAGGGAACCGTTTGGATGACAGAATCAATCTTGCAAGATCTCTGAAATGAGATGAAGAATTCCAAGTCTCTGGGATTTTATTGGATTTTTAATATAACTGGATCAGCTTGGGAAACCCAGAAGACTAGGTAATAGTTCCAGTACTAAAAATAAGAGTTGAATGTCTTATTTTCTGTTTCATGGCTTCGTTCCAGTACTGTATGCTCTTTACACTTTTATTTTCTCCGCAGAAACATAATACTCATCAACCTGTTTCAGGAAGTAGTGTGCATGGGGATTTATTGATGCCTTTGAGAGGGAAAGAATTCCAAGCTAAAATAAATTTTAAATAGGAAAGGTTTTTTATAGACTGATTATATATTTCAAATGTGGTGTATATAAGTTTTTGTGAGAAGACACTTAAATAGTGAAGATGTATGGGTATTAGAGTAATTTAGTTTTAGACTTTAATTGTTCTGTATTCCCATTTCCTTGTCTACTAAGTTAATAGCAACAGTGGACTGTCTTGTGTAGCTTTCAAGCAAAATGTGTTGAAGACAAGAGAGTATTTTTAACTCTTTTAAAGGAAAAAGATATCAATCAAAGAATTTCTGAGGAAATTTCTAGCTGGATTGGGGATATAGATAATTTTTCTGGATGCTGTTTGAAGGCAATGTTTTTCTTTGGTTGTTGTTTTTGTTGTTGTTTTTATAGTGCTTACAACAACAAATTTTGAACCAATTGTCCCTGATTTGGGTCTGGATTCTTGCATGCCCCACACACTCTCTCTTCATTTTGGTCTCTACTTTAAATAGTATTGTGAAGACTGTGCCTAGCAGAGAGACAGGAACATGTGTGCTCCCATATCCCTATTACTACTCTCATTGGCATTATACTTTTCCTACTCAAGTCTTTATTCACCGCTCCATGGGTTGGCCAAGTATTCCAAAAGCATTCTGAAATTCAGGCTGTGTTTGCCTATGAGTAACCCAAACCTTCAATTTTAGAGAAGGCATGTGACTTTTATGAGAAGACGGAATCACACAAACACAAATTCCTGTGGTCTAAGTCAAGGAAAGAAGCAAATTCTTAGTGAAGCAGAGAACGAGCAGAAATGTAAGCAAGAGTGCTTGTTAGCCCATGCCACACGCAGTCCTTCTCAAGGTTTCTCACTGTGATTTTCCTGTTCAGGAATTAGCACACAAGCAAATATGCTTTGAAAGATAAGTCAGAATAGACAGATTTTAGGCTTTATTCTTTATTCTTTTTGAGCTCTCATTTTCTCTGTTACAAAATTAGGCATTTGTTCAGGGGTTATCAGGTCTTGGACATGATAGATATTTCCAATTAAATAAATTGCAATATATTTTGCAGTCCTATTAGTACATACTTTAGGGCTATACATTCTTTGCATTCCTATACCATTCAATTTTGGCTAATTAGAAGAAATCAAATATCATTTAAAAGTACTGAGAATTGTCCTTCATTTTCCATCAAGTATATTGCCTATTGTTTCCTGAAGTATGATGATCTTACTGGAATCACGCTTGCAGGAATTTTCTCTAGATGGTGCCATTGAAGGATCATTAGGGTTGAATCTAGCATGAGAACATACAACATAAAGTGTTGGTTATTTATCTCTTCAGACTCATCTCTTCAGCACAATCCAAGGTTACACTGATTTACTCATAAGAAAATTACCATTGTATGCACTTCCTACCAAGTTACATCCCCAGAATCATTTTCTGATCCATTGGAGATAGCGCTGTTTGCTAAGACTTCATGCATTTCAAGGAATTCTCATCAAAATGATTTTTAGTTTAAATTAATTCAACAATAAATGTCTAGCATAATTATTCCCTAGATAAAATTAATTTCATTCAACTAACATTTACTTTATGCTTAGAGAAGGCTTAAATAAGTTTCTTTTCTAAAGTAAATTCTAAGTCATATCATTTAAACTAATCTTTGTTTCATAGGTTCTGAAAGCCCACAGTGGAGGCTTAAAGCTATGACAGATGCTACCATGAATTGTGCACACAGAGCTTATAACTGTGTGCCTGGAAAATAAATAAAAGGAACACATTTGCGTTTAGCCTATTTGGTAATACACACCCATTATCAGATGCAGAACCACAAACTTCAATTTTTTGCAAGAATAAATTCTAATAACAAAAAACTCTCTCCCTCTTTCTCTAGATTGTCCCTTATTCATTCCAATATTATGTATTGAACACATCAGACTATGTAGCTCTTGTATGTTTCCTTCACTATTATGCAGCTTTACACATGCATGAGCTGCTGTGTGGGTGGTAAGATGAACAGCTAAAAAGCTCCCCTACTACAGAACAAGTGTGGGAAATAGGGCAGCACAATGACTTAAAAACTTTTCATTCTCTGAAATGGCTTTTTGTTGTGGTTACATCAGAACAAGGGTCCATAAAAGATTACAAATACCTCTGTTTTCCACAGTTGCCTTCCTTTATTACTTAAGGAAGCTGCAGATTTCTTAATCTCATTCAAGAAAGTTTGTGTAGCAGGAGTTCCTCTTTTTAGAATCAGTAGCCATCATACATTAATTTATCTGATCAGTGAGCACTTCTATACTCTTTAAATGTAAGTAACTAAAGAAGCTATTCCTGTCATGTGTGTTTGTGTGCATTTAGAAGTCAGATGACGATCTTCTCTACCATCTTCAGGAGCTGTCCAGCTTACCTTTTGAGACAGGGTCTCTTTCTGGTTTGCAACTCACTGAGTAGACTAGGCTGGACAGCCAGCATACTCATGTGTCTGCCTCTCTAGGGCAGGGATTACAAATGTGTACCACCACACCTAAATTTTTCCATGAGTACTGGAGGAATCACACTTAGGTCCTTGCTATACAAAACAATGCTTTACAAAATCTTGGGTACCAAGACCCAAGAGGTTCTTCCTATTGTTTACTAGATAAAATTGCTACAATCTACTTAGACTTTAATCTTTTAGAGAACTCTAGAGTCCATATTGAAATATTAACAACTGTAGTATGAATAAGAGTAAAAAGAGACTCAATTATCAACAGAGCAAAAATATATCAACCTGTCGTGTATATGTATTGAGGACTGGGTAGGTTTAGAATGATAGCGTTTATCAGAAAGTATACTATATTGCTTCATGTGTCCCTACTATGTAGCAGGAATCTTAAAAGTTCTTATTAATAAAATCAAACCCAGGCCAGGTATTGGGGTGAAATGCTGGATAGTCAGAGAGACAGAACAAGCCACAGCCACCTCGCCTCGCCAGTTCCTCAGCTGGTCTTGTTTCCTCAGATTGGAAGCCTCTGTGTCCTCATATCCAAATGACTCTCAGCTGAACTGCTGCTAGAAGCCTGAATGCTTAACCAGCCCAATGCTTCTCCAGGCCAAATGCTTCTCCAGGCCAAATGCCTCGAGTTTCCGGTCCTCACGCCTTATATACATTTCTGCTTTCTACTACCACTCCCTGGGATTAAAGGCTTGCTTTCTGGTTTCATAGTGTCCCATAGGTTTGGGTATGTGGTGTCTTCATTTTCGTTGATCTCTAGGAATTCTTTAATTTCTTTCTTTATTTCTTCCCTAACCCATTGGTGATTCAGTTGAGTATTATTCAGTTTCCATGAGATTGTAGGTTTTCTGTAGTTTTCGTTGTTGTTGAAATCTAACTTTAAACCTTGGTGGTCTGATAGAACACAGGAGGCTATTCCAATTGTTTTGTATCTGTTGAGAATTGCTTTGTGGCCAAGTATGTGGTCGATTTTGGAGAAGGTTCCATGGGGTGCTGAGAAGAAGGTATATTCTTTTTTGTTAGGATGGAATGTTCTGTAGATATCAATTAAGTCCATTTGGGTCATGACATCAGTTAAGTCCTTCATTTCTCTGTTAAGTTTCTGTTTAGGAGATCTGTCCAGTGGTGAAAGTGGGGTATTGAAGTCTCCCACTATTAATGTGTGGGGTTTTATATGTGGTTTAAGCTTTAGTAGTGTTTCTTTTACATATGTGGGTGCCCTTGTGTTTGGGGCATAAATGTTCAGAACTGAAACTTCCTCTTGGTGGATCCTTCCTGTGATGAATATGTAATGCACTTCTTGATCTCTTTTGATTGATTTTAGTTTGAAGTCTATTTTGTTGGATATCAGGATGGCTACACCCGCTTGTTTCTTAAGACCGTTTGATTGGAAAGTCTTTTCCCAGCCTTTTATTCTTAGGTAGTGTCTGTCTTTGTATTTGAGGTGTGTTTCTTGTATGCAACAGAAAGATGGGTCCTGCTTTCGTATCCATTCTGTAAGCCTGTGTCTTTTTATAGGCGAATTAAGTCCATTGATATTAAGAGATATTAATGACCTGTGATTGTTCATTCCTGTTATTTTTTGGTGGTAGTGTGTCTGTACTTCTTATCTTTGGGGTTTATTGCTGTGGGGTTATCTATTGCCTGTGTTTTCAAGGGTGTATCTGACTTCCTTGGGCTGGAATTGTCCTTCTAGTGCTTTCTGTAGGGCTGGGTTTGTGGATAAGTATTGTTTAAATCTGGCTTTGTCTTGGAATGTCTTGTTCACTCCGTCTATGATGATTGAAAGTTTTGCTGGGTATATTAGTCTAGGTTGGCATCCATGGTCTCTTAGTGTCTGCATTACATCTGTCCATGTTCTTCTGGCTTTCAAAGTCTCCATTGAGAAATCGGGTGTTATTCTGATGGGTTTGCCTTTATAGGTCACTTGGCCTTTTTCCTTTGCTGCTCTTAATATTCTTTCTTTATTCTGTATGTTTAGTTGTTTAATTATTATGTGGCGAGCGGACTTTTTTGGGGGGTCTAGTCTGTTTGGTGTTCTATAGACTTCTTGTATCTTCATTGGCATTTCCTTCTTTAAGTTGGGAAAGTTTTCTTCTATGATCTTGTTGAATATATTTTCTGCGCCTTTAAGTTGGTATTCTTCTCCTTCTTCTATCCCTATTATTCGCAGGTTTGGTCTTTTCATGGTGTCCCAGATTTCTTGGACATTTTGGGTCATGACTTTGTTGGCTTTAGTGTTTTCTTTGACTGATGAATCTATTTCTTCTACCGTATCTTCAACGCCAGAGATCATGTAAACTGGAATACTATCCCTCACCTTAGACAAAAATCATGTGTCAGTCTTTCATATTGATAGTGGCTAAAATCAAAGTCAATTCTGATATAAGTCATAAAACTGTTTAAATATGTAATCATGATTAAAAAATGAGAACTGACTCTCCATTTGATTAACTAAAGGTATATAAAACGCATGTCAGTGTTCCACTTTAGGAATGAACATTGTTGGGAATGCATGGTAAAAGCTGGAGTAATCTTAAATAGAAATAATTTTCACCTTTGCTTGTGTTTTTATTACATATTATGTGCTTTGAATTTGTTTTAATATTTTTACTCTGGATAAGACTGATGGATTCCACGACATTTTCATAGAGGTATATCACTGTACTTTTTACCACATTCACCCCCTTTATTTACTTATTTATTTGGCCCGTCTTCCATCCTACTTGGCTAGTTTTCCCTGTCTCCATTAGTAGCTCCCCTTCTATTTTTTCTTCACATACACAAGCACACATTTTAAAGTCTAGGTTCTATACATGGGAAAACTGTCTTATCTTTCTGGGGTCTGGTTTATTTTGCTTAACTTAATCTCTGGTTCCATCCATTTCTGGCAAGTCTGTTCTTTCCTATTTGTTCAGCACCTAGTCATTTACAAAGTTTAAGGACATTCTCTCCCCTTGACTAGTATTTACCCTTTAGTAAGGAACCCACATGTAGGATAAAGCTGTGTCTCTGTGATGCCAGAAACTCAGCCTTAATTGGAGTGCTGATTATATATACACTCATAGTGAATCAGTTTTATGCTCTCTCTGTCAGAACTGAGGTATTGCAGCAAGCTTATTAAATTTTTGCAGCACCCAAAGCCATTGTTTAATAATAATAATAATAATAATTACTATTATTATTATTATTATTATTACAAGGAAGCAAGTTTGTGATTGATGCCTGTATTGGCATTCAGGATGAGAAAGCTAAAGTTTTTCTCAGTCTAGAATTGACCAGCTCTTAAGATGCATAGTTGAATTTTTGTGGACTGGAAACTTGAATTTTAAGACATCTTTCAGATCAAGAAAGAAGCAACTGCTATCCTAATCAATAAACACCAGTGGGATTTTCACTTCTGAAATGAGGAATTCTGAATTTACAGCTCAACTTTAATGTTCTATAGAGCTTGCTGGGAACTACACTATGAACAAACAGATGTGAAAATGTTAATTTGATGAAACTGTATGAAAGGAAGAGGGAGAGGCACCCAAAAGACATGAGTTAAGGTACAAGTGCTCTGTCTTTGATAATGCTCAGAACCTCTTTGCTACCTGGAAATGAGCTGTGTTCTAGGGTTGTTTGATGTCCTGATGCTCTATGAATCGCTAAGTGAAGGTTGGTTTTCACTGGATCATAAAGGATGCTGTGAGGCCTTAGGCGTGTAGTTGGTACCAGATACCTGTGGATGGCTTGGGAAGAGAGGAAAAGGACCAGGTGGCAGACTACCTGGGTTCTTTGCCAAGGACGCATCCCTGGTTCTGAACACAGTTAATCTCAGCCCACATTAATTAAGAATGCGTCCGCTTGCTGTTTCTGCTGTCTGAGCAAGACAGCAGTTTCTCCTATTTTGTTTTTATTATACGAGGATTCTGTGAAAGAGAATTTGTTTTGTTGTGTGAAAGTGCTTAGTTGGCAAGCCAGTTCCCCCTCCATCCGCTTCTCACAAGCACCATAATAATAAGGACCAAAAGAGGCTAATTTTGCCAAACTAAGATTCCATCAGCCAGCTCTTCCCAAAGATTGCCATGTTATTGCAAAATTAGACTTTTTATGACTGGAATAAATACTGTGCAGTCTTTGTAGCTGGCACTTAATGGATTCCTTTGCTAATTCCACTGAATAACAAGGATTCCTTGTGAAAATAAAAGCAGACAAGGTAGAGTAAACCAGCAATTACATATAATGTGCTGCTGTTAGCCTGCCAAAGCAGTTCATAAACCCTGCAGGAAAAGACTGGGGTATTTTTCAGGGCTTTCACCCCAATTGCCTTGCTGAACGCCTCCTCCTTGGTTAGCTGTTTACACGGAGGTGAATGGATCCTGCAGCTGCTTCATGCTGCAGCCTGCTAGGAAGACTTTATTACCTTCCTGCCTTGTTCTCTTCCCTGAGAGAATTCAGTTCCAGCTTAATACCTTATTGGCCTATGAGCCAATGCTCTGAGAAATCCAGAGCTACAAAAGAATACTGTGTCAGAGAAGGGCAATATATTGCATCAGTTCAGACCATGGGTATTAAAGTGAGATGTGCGAGGGCCATGAATTCATGTTCAAGCTGGGTATCTTTAAGGGAAAACAACTGATTTCTTTTTTCCTTAACTGTTTGTATCCTTCAGATGGGCACACTGCAGGTTTACATAAATTTGGGATGTGTTGCAATCACCTGGAGAGCTATGGTAAATATACCAGGCAATTGTCCAGTCTTATTCCAAGCCTAAGATTCAGAAATTCTGGGATGAGGACTGTGGATTTGTGTTTTTAACATTTGCCATATGACACTACCGTGATCTAGAGCATAGTGCTACTGTAAGGATTCCATAGAATGATGTACTAAAAGTTCGTTTCACAGAGAGCTGCTCTTTATGAGTCACTATACTATCACTCCATTAATACACTATGTACATACAAGTTCTCACTGTATAGACCAGGCTTCCTACAACTTGACTCTCCAACTTGAGAATGTTTTGCCTTAGTCTGCTTCCCAAATGCCGAGATAACATGCCCATCCCAAACTCTTAATTTTTATGGTTTCCTTTTTTTCCCTGAAATTATTGCCATTTTATTGTTGTGTGTTGCTTGTTTAGAGAACCATGGCCTGAGTAGACAGTCTTTATTTTTTCCCTCTAGTATGTCATAGGGTACAGTTACTTCTACTGGGTCTCAAAATTTACTTTTCTTTGGAAATGTCACAGCTTGCTTCTCTGTTGCTGTGATACAGCACTGGCTAAAAACAACTTGGAGAAAAGGGAGTTTATTTCATTTTACATGCCTATGCAACAGCCTATCATGGAAGGAAGTCAAGGCAGGTTGAGAAACCTGGAGCAAAGACATGGAGGAATGTACTTTGCTGGTTTTCTTCCCCTGGCTTGCTCAACTATCTTTTTTTTTTTCCGATTGGTCGATCGATCAGTGTTCTGATTGATTGATTCATTCGATCGTGACGTCATCCACACACACTGCATGCATGGGAACCGAACTCGCCACCTCGGCCACCACAGCCCAGCCACCTAACCTCTGAGCCACCTCGCCGGCTCGCTTTAACTATCATTTTTATGTAGCCCAGGCCACCTGGCCTAAGGACAATATTGTCCACAGTGGACTGGGCACAACTGTATCCATTAACAATGAAGAAAACACTCTATAGATATGCCTACAGTGTAGCAGGAATCTTAGATGGTCTTATTAATGAAATCAAACCTGAGGCCAGTTATTGGGGTGAATGATGGAAGATCAGAGAAGCAGAACAAGCCATAGCTACCTCACCTTGCCAACTCCTCAGCTGATCCTGTTTCCTCAGACTGGATGCCTCTGAGTCCTCATCCAGAATGGATCTCAGCTGAACTGCTGCTCGAAAGCCTGAAAGCTTAACCAGCCAAATGCTGCTAGTTTCTTGTCCTCACTCCTTATATACCTTTTTGCTTTCTGCCATCACTCCCTGGGATTAAAGGCTCACTTTCTGGGATTAAAGGCGTGAGTCACCATGCTTGGCTGTTTCCTTGAAACATGGATTTCTGCCTCTGGAATGCTAGGATTAAAGGTGTGAGTGCCACCATTTTCTAGCCTGTGTATCTAGTGGCTGTCCTGTTCTCTGACCCCAGATAAGTTTATTAGGGTACACAATATTTTGGGGAACACAATATCACCACACTACAGGACAGCCTAATATGGGCTATTTTTCAAGTGAATTTCCCTCTTCCCATGTGACACTAGTTAAGCACATGTTTACAAAGACTAAGCAGCTGTTACATGTGATGGGTTCTGAAGGAGAACAATGACAATCGTGGACAGGGCGAGGGGTTACTCTCATGACTCACAGATCTGGTGATTATTACGATCATTTGTAGCTATACCACTGTCATATATCAGCACTTATTTTAGTGAAGATCAATGTTACAGCTGCAAAAAGCTTACTAATACAGGTCCTTATGGTCTCTAGGACTCTCAGAAAAAGATGAGTATGTATTATTTTCCCCATATTTATCACTATGGAAATAGACACAGAAATAAAATTCTCAACATTCATTAAGGTGGAGTTAAAATTCATTACTGGGCAGGCTAACTCAAGTGTTTTAATACTATTGTCATATTCAAATTTCTATATTGGTGACTGGCTTATTGAAATAATTAATAAGTATTAATTATGCAAATTAATGAGTTTTGTATCACTATGTCTGTATATGAACTTCGTTCTCTAGTCTCTATTATGTTGACCTTCTCTCTCTGCACCTTCCTATGTTTATCTTTCCTTTCCTAGTAGTCCTTCTTCTCCTAAGTCATCTCCATTTCTTCACTTCATACATATGAAAGAAAACATGCCATTCTTGTCTTTAGGTGTCAGTCTGCTTTATTTAACATTGTTGCTTCCAGTTCTATCAATTTCTCCCAAAATAACAACTTTGTGTTATTCTTTAAGGATGAATATTACTCACTCTGGATATATATCTAATTTTCCTCATCTATTAATTGATACCTAGATCAATTCCTTTTCTTCACTGTTGTGAATGTGCCTTAGTTATGGTTAATGCTCTGATGAAACACCATGACCAAAGCAACTTGGTGAGGAAAGGATTTATTTTACTTAACATTTCCAGGTAACAGTCCATCACTGGAGGAAGTCAGGACAGGGACCTATAGCCTGATGCAGAAGCCATGGAGGGGTGCTGCTTATTTGCTTGCTTACACCTTCAGAGATTTCATTCATTTTTACCATGTGGGGAGTGTGACAGCACACAGATAGGCAGTCATGGCTCTGGAGCAGTAGCTGAGAATTATATCTTGATCTGCAGTTCAAAAGAGAGACTCTAGGTTTTGCATGGGATTTTGAAACCCCAAAGCCTACACCCAGTGACATACTTCCTCAAACAAGATCACACCTGTGATCCTTTTGATTTTTTCTAATAGTGCCATTCCTGCTGACTAAGCATTTAAGGATATGAGCCTATGGGGGCCATTCTTATTCAAACCACCACAAAATATTTTCACAACAAATATGAGTATGGAGCCTTTGTTTGCTGGGGTCACTTCCTTTGGAAAATACCAAGGAATGCTAGAGTTGGAGCAAATAAAACTTCTATTTTAAATAAAAATATCAACAAATAAAAAACAAAAACAAAAAACAACACTTTAAATTGATATCATGGAATCTCAACATAATTTTGATTTTCATGCTCTTAGTAGACAGAAATGTTGAGCATTTTCATTCAGTTGTTGGCCATTTGTGCTTCTTTTGCTTAGTGTCCATTTTGATGATTTACTATTTTGTTCTTGTTTTATATCATTTGTTCTTTTGATATTGTTAGCACTCATCTTCTGTCAGATTTTCTCCCATTCTGCAGTTTTCTCCTCACTCTTTTAGTTGTTTCTTCTGCTGTGCAGAAGTCTTTGATATAATGTAATCACATTTCTTCATTCTTCATCTTATTTCCTGGGCTATGGAGCATTCCCCAGGAAGTCATTGTTGGTGACAACGCCTTGAAGATTTCCCCTGTATTTCTTCTATTATTTTAAGAATTTTGTGTCTTACCGTAGGATCTTAGATACATTTTGAGTTTTATACGGGGTGGGACATAAATAACAGTTTTCAGGTCATTGTAGATTAGCAGAAATTTCATAACATGTCACAAAATATGATATTAGGCAATAAAGCAAAAATAAGCATTACCCTAAATACTCATTTAACCAAATATAACAGATAAATTATAATATGATAATAATATAGCAAAAGACTCATCAAAATTTTAAAACCCTTTACAAATCAATATGTTTGAAGAAGAGTGACCAATTAAAATGACCAAACAACTTGACTAGATGCATCATAACAAAAAGTTTTTGGAATGATCAAGATACTTTGATAAGTTCCTCAACTTCATAATCATCAAGGGTGCTACATGTCTCATACTCTTCTGTTGAGAGATAAATGTGTGCAACCACTTTTCTAGGTACATGTGAGTTGGGAAGCAAAACTCATATGTACTCATTGTGTGTGTCCTCACTTTTGAAAAATATTTGGCAAGATCTGCCAAAGGTGATCATATATATGATTTTATATGTGATGTATGCATATTCCTTTCCAAGAGCTGGAATACATAAGTTTATTAAAACATAAGACTGTATACACACAGCTTACAAGCTGAAGACCACTCAATTTTCCAAAAATAGAGTGCATAGATTTTGATATATTTCTATAATAAAAAAGGACTGAATGAGAACTAAGAGTAGTATTAAAAGAAAAATATACATGAGCCACACAATAGTGACTAAAATTAATAAGGCATAAATGTAGCATATTACACAATTCTATGCATATGAAAGTTAAAAAATGAGGTTAAAATAATCAAAGTGATCAATGTTGTTAGTAGTTGTGGATATTGATTGTTCATGGAAATTAGTAACATATGAAAGTTAAAATGAATGTGAGGTTTCCAGAGTAATTTTCTTTATTGACCTATATGTATATTGGAGGGGAGTATTTTCTTTTTTAAAATGTATCTAGTTATAAACATGACTTATGGACATATATATAATGTTATGGTAATTTCAGGAAAATGCATACTTAAAAATAACACTAGCAACAAAAAAACCCTCTGAGAATAGATTGATTTCAGTAGCTTTCACTAAAAAGTTCCACAAAAGTAACTCTCTGCATGCTTAGAGCCTGTGTTTGCCTTGCATGAAGTTCCTTGTGTTTATGGACTCTAAGATTTGTATGCTCTGGGTACTGGGATTGATTTTGAGAGGACAGGCACTTTATTTGCTGATGCTTACCCTCTTGTGCTGCATTAACAAGCCTGTTAAACAGACCGCATACAGAATGGTGTGAGGTTTACAGTCATCTGCACATGCTCAAGAAAAAGATGGAAACCAAAGATCTGGTTGAAGCACATTAAGGATATCCACTGTGTAAAGCAAATGGGGGGGAGACTTGGGGGACTT
The DNA here is from genome assembly GCA_902168405.1 of Peromyscus aztecus. Taxonomy (NCBI): domain Eukaryota; kingdom Metazoa; phylum Chordata; class Mammalia; order Rodentia; family Cricetidae; genus Peromyscus; species Peromyscus aztecus. Next base: position 7,061 of record CABHPQ010154346.1, on the reverse strand, counting down.
TATGGTTAAGCCTGTGGGAGAAGTGATCTCAGAAATCTTTCTTCTATGACCTCTTTATTCCTGACAGTAGGATTTAAGGTTGAGGCAGATTTCCAAGTAATCCACTCTAAAGTATGTATTAAATTCCTCTTAAGGCACTATCCTTGAAGGCAATGTGTAACAAACTAAAGAAAAGAGATAATGTAGACACTGCCTCGACCTGAGGAGATTCACTGGGTTCTGGTCCTGGTTTTGAAAGTCCAAGAAGGTTCTTGCCTCTACTAAATTGAACATCAGGTTTTGAACCAGTAAGAACTATGCTGCCCAGAATTTAGACTCATCATAGGCCTATCAGACAGGTTCACAGTGCCCTTGGCCTGCATGTCCCTGCATGTCCATCCATCTCATAAGATGCATGCTTTGGATTTTACGATTCACTTATTTACTAAACCTTCATTCTTAATTTGCAATAACTCTTCTAGCATGGGACAGACTTTCATTCTCACAATCAAAGATTAAACCAGAGACAATATAGATCCCAAGAAAAAGTAAAACACTTGTATTGAACTTTGTCCTCTATATTTATGATATTGTTCAGTGATGTTTGTGGTCACTATCACTGTGACAAAGGCAGCATCCAAGTCTGATCTGCAGCCTGAAGGCCTCACTGGAACTGACCCCCCTTTTCTTCTGATCAATGTTGGAGGAAGAAATGCTAGCACCTAATTAAGGCAAGCAATAAATAGTATGGTATGGTGGGGCTCGGAAGATAAGGGGTAGGGCAAGAGAAGACATTTTAATTTTGTTGAAATGTTCTAATATATGAAAAACTAGAGAGTTACTAAGTCAGGCAGCTTTAGCTTTAGGCTACATGATTGATAGAAACCTCAGATTTTTATTATTTTCTCATACTGCATGTGGGCTGGAAATTGGATGCGGGAGTGGTGATCATGATTCAGCACAAATAGAAATGAAGGAAGATTTGGGGTAATCTTTATTATTATTACTCTTTTACAGAGAGGCAGGTGCAGTGCTTTAGCTCCACACAACAATATGCTCTCTTTCTACCATACATAACTATTTAAAAACTGAACTTATCTTCTCTTGTTTAAAGACCAGGTTATTAGCCATGCACCAGCACCACCAGGGGCCATTCCCATACTAAGTAGAAGTCTGGGCTGAGTACATGTCCTAAGAGGTCGGTGGAAGTTAAGTAAAAATTCATATCATTGGGAAGGAAAATCATATACAGTTTCATCCATGGATATGTAGACATGTAATTTAAAAAAATGAAGCCTAAATAATTTCAATAATGAATTAGGATGCTGGATACACCTAGTAGACTCCACAAAAGAAGGTCTGGACTCTGAGTGTGTGGAATTTATGCTTATGGAGACAGACAACAAACCACGAGGAAATGATATATATTTAGCCATTTTGGCAATACTTATGTACAAAAGCAATAGGAAGTAACAGAAAGTAAGAGAAGAAAAAGCTGAGGCATGTAGTTTAAACAATATCATGATGAAGGATTCTGTTTCTAGGCCAAAATCCTATGTGAAATCCTCCAGACCTAACTACTTCAAGGCAACTTCAAGGTTCCCAAGCAGCCAGTAAGGAGGTTTCCCTCTACTCTCCAGACTGATAAACAAATGAGTGGCAGCATTCTAGAGGATATTACAGATATTACAGTCAAGAATTTAGTCCTTTATTCAGAGGCAATCTTTTGGGGAATTTTAGCAAGGCATTCCCTGGTGCCTTCATCAAGTCAACCTTAAGGTGAGTCCTGGATGTAGAATTTTTTTTAACTCACATCAGTTGCTGGCTATTTCTAGCCATTTCCCATCTTTTTCCACTCTGTTCAAAAGTCCATGAAGATCTTCATGATTCTTTTTTTCTTTGGTGTGTAAATGTGTACACATACGGTTATGTGTCTGTATGTATAGTCGTGTGTGTGTGTGTGTGTGTGTGTGTGTGTGTGTGTGGTACACATGTGTACTTGTACATGTCTGCATGGCATGTGTGTGGATCCATGCATGTGGAGGCTGGGGGTCAACATCGGATTTCTTCCTACATCACTCTCCACCTAACTATTGAGGCAAGGTCTCTCACTGAAGCTGTTGCCTACCTGTATTAGTCAGGGTTCCCTAGAGTCATAGAACTTATAGAATGAATCTCTCTCTCTCTCTCTCTCTCTCTCTCTCTCTCTCTCTCTCTCTCTCTCTCTGAATTTATTGGAATGACTTACAGTGTGCAGTCCAACACTGGCTAGCTGTGAATGGAAAGTCTAAGAATTCTCAGTTGCATGAAGCTGGGTGTCTCAGTTGGTTTTCTGTATATGCTGGAATCCTGAAGAAGTAGGCTTCCATGGATGTGCTGACAAGGTGAAGGCAAGCAGAAAAAGAATGTACAAAACCTTCCTTCTTCCATTGTCCTAATGGAGGCTTCCAGCAGAAGGTGTGGCCCAGGTTAAAGGTATGTCTTCCTGCCTCAAAAATCTAGATTAAAGGTGTGTGTCATCCTGCCTCAAGATCCCCATTACCTATGGTCAGACACCTTGCTCACTCTTGATACATGAGGCAGGGGCTTGATTCTGCCTCAACTGAATATACCAGGCTTTGCTGTTCCCCCATGGGAGAATTTATCTTTTTGGAGGAGGGGATGAGGGGTGGGTCAGGGGTGTGTTAAATGAGGGTGGGGGAGCAGGAGGAGAGATGATGGGGGATCTGTGGTTGGTATATAAAAAGAATAAAACAGTTTCAAATAAAGAAGAAGAAATGAAGAAAACAAACAAATAAAAACAATAGTTTATCTAAGAAAAAAGAAAATAAAACTATCATAAAGACCAGAGATTTCAGAAAAGATAAAATGTCACACAGGTACAGGCAGATGATTCAGTGTGTAATATCACTTGCTTTGTAAGCATGTGAATGTTCACTCCCTTGATTAATGCCCACTGTTAATAATAGCCCAGATACAGACTCAACCAAAAGGCCCAAACTAGATACAGAAAATGTAGCATATATAAATGGTAGAACCCTGTTCACCCATTAAAGAAATCTCATCATTTATGACATGGACAGTCCTAGGTATTACATTAATAGAAATAAATCAGGGACAGGAAAGGAAACACCATTATTTCTGACAAAATGACTGTCCTAAGAGTTGAGAGCTGAATTGTGAGAACCCATAGAGACTAGAAGGAAGAGCTGGGAGGTAGACCAGCAGCTGCAGTGTTCCTGTTACGCAGGAGCGCTGGTGTTCTATGGCACAGCAGGTTGAATGCAGCTAACAGCAATGCTTGACATATTTCACAAGAGAACAGTAAAATGTGAATGTATTTCCTGTAAAGTACAACAAACTTTAAGGTAATGGGTATACTAATAAACCTAATGCTGTGTACACACTGATCTTTCAACCACCTAGACTAGAAGTCCCTGTAAATTCAAACAACACCCAATAAGCAAGGCCCTCTTTTCCATGAGTGTGTATAAAATGTTGAATGAGACACTGATGTGGAAATGCTGACAGAAATATCTTACTGATCCTTATCTCATAGCTTAATGTTGATTTGGAGTATCTATAGAGATACTCTTGATAGTTTGGGTAATAATCCAAATTTTGAAGACTTTGTTCAAATTAACAGTGACTAAAGGATTTGCCTTAATTTAGTAGTTACTGAAGTATATTAATCAGGCTTTGAGTGGAAGAAAATAATTTCCAGTTCAGAAATAGTTATAAAGATATCATTTTATGGAAACTGGCAACTTTTTTTCTATTTTTCTCCATAGTTCTACTGCCCATATTCTAACTAGAAACAAAATATCTTACAGAAAATTATGACTTTGGACCTTATTTCTAATTATCAAAGGAAATTTATAAAAGTGTTACACTTGATTTTCACAGTCTAACAATTGATATCCCGAGCTTTATCACAAACTATACGAAACACTCTTCATGCAGCATCACATTTTAAATACCCCAGTAAGTGGCAGTAATCTATATCACAAATTTTAGATCAGTACATTCAGTCATTGATGATGACTCCAAGTCTCAAGCTTACAGAATCAGACCATAGGCCTAGGAGGGGTCTGACCATTAGTAACACTTTAGCTATGCATGCTTCAGCCAGAGACATAGTAACTACAAGGCTTTTATGTAGCAATGTGAGCTTAGTAGATCAGAAATATAATGGAGGTAATTCCCTTTGGCTTTCATTCACTCCCTTGTTCATTACCACCCCAGAGTATGTATTTACAAAAAAAACATACTTATCTTACTTGCATAATTTTAAATATTGCTCTATCTCCAAAAATTAGTGATATGTTATTGCTATGTGGATGTGATGAAATCAAATAACGCTTTGACATTTATCAAAACAGGATCCAGTGTTTATTCCTTCAGAGAGAGACACAAAAACAGAGACATAGAGAGACAGAGATAGACAGAGACAGACAGACAGACAGAAACAGGAGTGGAGGCAAGAGAGAGACACAGAGAGAATGAGAATATTCTCAGCATAAGTAGATAGATAGATAGATAGATAGATAGATAGATAGATAGATAGATAGATAGATAGATAGTAAGGTGAGCGATTGATAATTACTCTAGCCTGGCTCAATTTTGGGTGAGGGGGCAGGAGGCTGCCGGTTAAGATAATGAGAGTCTTGTTGCAGGTGGTATTGCTGTAAACAGAGGCCCACATAGCAGCACTATCACCTGTGATTTTGATGTTTCAGTATTCTCTATTTGCCTGAGCTTCTATAAATTACACAAGAAAAACTTCTAAAGGCTGCTGCTACTATTTCTTCTTTCTCAGAAGCTTTGGACTTGGCTTAGCCCAACATTTCTCAGTGTATATGAGAATTATCAGAACATTTATATTCTTTTTTAAAATATATAATTTATTTTACAATATAATTCACCTTTACATATCAGCCATGAATTCCCCCATTCTCTCCCGTCCCGCCCCATTTATATACTTAAGAGACAAATATCACAAGTTGAGGAGCCTGGACATTATACTTGGTCTAAAGATCAACCAGCACTCTAATGCCAGCTCTCGTTAACAGGCCTCTGTGATTTTTCTCTTTCTTACATGGGCTATTTAGAAAGTGTTCTCCCTACAAATGCCTTTTGAAAAGTAGGAAACATAGGCTGCTACTTAAGACACCAAGAAAAATTGCTGTGTTGTTTCCTATAACATTTACAGGATTCTGTGTCCTTAATAGATTTTTAAAGGCATTTTCCTTCAACTATGTTATTTTAGTCTCATTAAAACCCTACAGGCTTTCTACTATTTTAATCCGCAATGTACAAACAGATAATTAATCCAAAGGTAGTGAGCTTCAAAGTCAAGATTAAAAGCACAAAATCTTGTACTTGAACCAATATTACTTACCCTAACTTTTTTTTTCACTACAAACTTAGGCTGTAGTTCAACTCACTGTGCAAGGACAAGACTTCAAATATTTAAACATGTGTTGAATTACCTTCAAAAGGTGATTCTCTGCCATGTGCTGTCTATAAACAATTCTCTTGTTACCCCAAAGTGAAGTATTTAATACAGTCAAGGACAAAAGCAATACATAATAAATTTCTATCAACTTCATGTATAAATTTCAAAAAATAATTAAAAATGCTTAAGAACTTTCCTACACTCAAAATGCCCACTAATGATTTGCCTGATATTGTTTTCCCAATATCATCAAACAGCTGATTACCACTGTTGACTTACTCTAGCTTAGTTAAAACATTTGAAAGCAATGGCACTCTTAAAAAGGCCACATCGATAAAAGCTCTCGAGCATAAACTCTATCACTAAAGTGGGGCACACCAATTCTTACTTTATTGGAAGCAATTAGCAAGTGAAAATCCTAATACACCAAACGTCAGCTTATGCTGTGTGTGTGCTCAAGTCTCAAGTCTAGCTGACTTCAATTTTTAAACCTAGGTGCTGGTGGATGAAGAGAAAGCTGTCAGCTCAGTCTAATGGCCCAGCTGGAACATCTGGCCTGCCATTTTCAACTCTATTAAAGACAATGAGTGTCACATATGCCAGAATACAACCAAATGAGAAATAAGACATTTTATTTTCACAGGTAGTTATGCTTCTAGTCATTCCTAGACATTTTGGAGATTATAATTGCACTCTAAGTCCCTTGCCTTTATTGAGGATTCCTCACGGTTTGGGACTAGCCTTCATTGTGTGTTATATGTGCTGAGATTAGTAAAGGGAAGCTGTCGTTGATCTCCATATATCTTCCTACTGGGTCATTTGTTAAAGAAGCATTGAACACTGTATGCCAGACTCTGATGTCGGTAGCACTGGTTATTGAAGTTCCCTATGGAAATACTCATAAGAGCTGTGATGAGATGGCATGTAAATGCTTCCTGAGATGTGGCTGTCTACGAGGAGAGTTTTTCAAAGGTGACTTGAGTATTACTAAGATCCAAGGAAATAGAATATCGCATGTACACAGAAAGAGAAAAAAATAGTTCAGTATCCAAGGTAATCATCTTAAACCACAGGTTCATAGCACTCAGTCAAGAAGGAGGAAGCAGCTTGTGGTTGGCACACACATAGGCTAAAGCATCAAAAGGTGGCAGAGCCATCACTGAGCCTACCTCTGGCTTTACTCAGCCTTATGCATTGGACAAAGCACACAATCCTTATATATCTGTTTTTCTGAAAGTGGAGATAATCATTCCTCTCTGAAAGAGATGCTGGGAAGACTAAGGCTGGGTATAGCATGAATCTTAAAGAGTCTTATTAATAAAATCAAACCTGAGCCAGGTATTGGGGTGAACTGGAAGATCAGAGAAACAGAATAAGCCACAGCTAACCTCACCTGGCCAACTTCTCAGCTGGTCTTGTTTCCTCAGACTGGAAGCTTCTGTGTCCTCATATCCGAATGAGTCTCAGCTGAACTGCTGCTCAAAAGCCTGAATGCTTAACCAGCCAACTGCCTAACCAGCCAAATGCTTCTCCAGGCCAAATGCTTCTAGTTTTTGGTCCTCACGCCTTATATACCTTTCTGCTTTCTACCACCACTCCCTGGGATTAAAGGCGTGTGTCACCA
>CABHPQ010154345.1:10511-27261 GCA_902168405.1 Peromyscus aztecus | reverse complement strand
CCCCCCCCACATACACACGTGCAGAGACAGAGAAAGAGACACACGCACACAGAGAGACAGAGACAGACAGACAAAGACAAAGAGAAAGAGTGAGAGACTGAGATATACAGAGAGAAGAAATGGCATGGACTTTGGAACCTCAAAGCTCACCTCCAGTGACACACCTACTCCAACAAGGCCACACCCTAATCCTTCCTAAGTCATCTACCAACTGGGAAGCAAATATTTAAACATGAGCCAATGGGAGCCATTCTCATCAAAACACCACATTGTCAGACTTCTCTGTGCTAAAGGCTGGCTAACCTGTTGGGTTGGAATCTGACCAAGTAAGTGTGGAGTAATTGCTTCCTGACCAGCCCTCCCCCCCAACCCCGCCCCCAGCTGCTGGATACCTGATGGTTTGTCATTTGAGAACTGGAAGGAAAGGCAGAGAACTCTCAGCAGGCTGAGAGTTCCCATCCCGGAGTCCCAAAGGAGTATCTTTTGAGCCTGACCTCAAGGCATTTGAAGCAAGAGGTCAACTGAAGCTGAGCAGCCACCTCTTTGGAATCCACTTATGCTTTTAGTAAAAGAACTCAGCCCTGACCTCCAGCTATCCAACTGGAGGAAAGCAAGCCACTTCAGGGGTGGAGATATTACTTACTACAGAGTCTAAAGACAGAATTGTAATGCATAATCAAAAGAGAAAAGTCATCAGGAAAATACTGTCATGTGACCCAGATATTGAACATAGAGGACAAGGACTTTAAAGTAAAATGTAAAGTTTAAAGAATTTAGAGGGAGGGGGGGAAGCAAAATACAGATTTAAAAGATGGAGGATTGGTACAGATGAATACTATCTAAAATAAAAAAAAATCGTAATCTGACAGAGAAGTCTCTGCAAAATGGGGATATGATGCTCTTCTTTTTTCTCTGATTCAGATATGTGCCTGCAGATCACAACACTTGAATGACAGTGTCCTTTGGTGTGTACCCCTTTCTTATTTTCCCAGCCCCAAATCTTCACAAATATTTCTCATCCTACCCGAGATGCACTAAGTCACTGGGGGCACCTAATGCCACACGTATCAGGGAGTGCGCAATTCAGGGAGGCCGCACAGCTTATAGTGTCATGATTTTTCCTCACAAACGTGCCACAGTCTAGGTCTGGCTTGAGATGTTTAGATGTTTCTCTGCTCTGTATAGTGCCAATGACTTTTTCTTATCTGGACGTTGTCACCTTTCTTGGCCTGGTCAAGTCTTACTCATATTTAGGACAATTTAAAAGTCTCTTTAAGAAAAACTTTAACTCACTATGTTAGGACTGTGTTTCTATATTCCCCGGATGCCCACAACATCATTCTTAGCATAGTTCTTGTTACAATGGCTTGTTCATGCACCTTTATCCCCAGATCTGAAGTCTATGAAGCTGGAGAGGTTTCTCTTAAACATTGTTGTAGGTGAAAAAACTCAACTCAGTGTAGACAAACCATAGAGTAATGAAAAATATTTTCTAAAAGTTGTATGACAGAACACTGTGATCATATTTGGAACTCTGCAGCCCGGAGAGGAAGTATGTTACAGATCTGACATTCTTACAAGTTGTGCAAAACCCCCAAAGCTACACTAGGAATCAATGCGATGAGCTCAATATAAGAATGTAAGTAATTGGAGACAGGGAGACTAGAAATCAATGAGGGCAAAATTATAGAAGAGGTAATAACCCCCTTTCACAGTTCATGAATGACTGAAGTTATGAACCAATAGGAACAGTTCTAGATTCTAAGTTTTCTTAGGTTAGTGCCCAGGAACTCCTGATTACCACCAGTCTGTGTCATCTGTGGATGCTTGCTGTCTGTTTCTTGAGAGGGAACCATACTGGCCTTGGAGAAAATAGGAAGAAAGATGAGTATCGTCATTTTCTTTTTACTTTTATATAATAAGAAAAGGTGCTTTAATAGCACTTGCATCCGAATTTCTGGAGTGTTCTCAGTGAAGGACTGTAGAACATGGCTTCCCAAAGCCGTGGACATATCTACCAGTGAATGGCCCAGCACTGGCTTTTGTTCTGTACTATCCCAGTAAGTTAGGCAGGGATGGGTACTTTCCAAGCACCTTGTTGTTAGTTAAGGTTACCTCTGTTTAGACTGCAGTATTCTGTTGTGCAAAGAGCTCAAACGCCTTCTAGAGAGAACACAGCGAAGTTGAAAACTTTTCTTGTTGTCTAAGTTGGTGCTTTTCCAAAATTTTTGATTTGTATTACCAGTTATCAGTGAAAAATACTTGAGCAAACATACACTGTGCAATGTAAGTGTAGTTATTTACTCACTTGTAATGTATCCTGGGAGTTCAAACATTCAATAGTCATAGTTTTATCATCAACCTTTGGGCAGCATTCATTAAAAGTTTTAATGTGTTTTCCATTATTTCCATTGTTTCTCTTGCCTTCTGGGATGTGTATATGCCACTGTGATTCTGGCTGAAAGACAATTCTGGTAGACACATTTTCCCCACGGACATCTTAGTGATTCATTTTTATTCCAGTGAACATCACTTCTAATGATAAAGATAATCCCACAAAATGAAATTCTTCATTGATATAATTTCAGAGAAATTTCCAGAATCAAGGAGAAATTATATAGAGGATTAGAATAAAATTATTCTGTGTTCCTTCAAAATAAGCTCATGATTTTTCTTAAACAACTGGGAACCACTTAGAAGTGGCAAAATATTTTAAAGGCTCCCATGCAACATTGCAGGTTTTTGGCTTCTCTCAACAGCATTTGGGAGTTCAACATCCAGTTTTGCTTGATGGACAGATATTTGTGGTTGTGAGCAGTGGAAAAAATCTCAGTTTAATGATTTTCAGAACAATAGTATCCATCATTTAATAATTCTAAAGAAAAGAAAGACACACAAAAGCATAATTATTACAACATGTGTTTCATATGTTAAAGACAATTAGCTGCAAACCTCAGACTTTCCTTTCTCATTCAGCACACACAGTAAAAATAGCACTTCATTTTGGGCAGGCATTTCATACTTTATGAAGTACATAAATATTCATTGTTTCATTTGATGTTTATAACCATCCTCTGAGGCAGCCAGGAATGAATGTCCTGCTTTTCTCATTTGAAAGACTTGAGAAGGAGCAGATGAGATAGATGCCTTAAAGGTCATGCAGTAAGTCTGGGTAGAGCCCGCATGGGTTAGCTCTCCAGTGCCCTGAGCTCACCTTTCTCCCAGATATTTTTTGTTTGGTGGATATATAATCATGTGCACAGTTTATTTGCGTATTTAAATTAATAAGGCTTTCTTAATGTTGATCGTAATCCTGAAATTTTTCCTAACATGCACTCTTCGTGACACAGGTAGAATGAATTTGAATTTTAAGCTCGTCGCCCCTTTGATCCTTTGTTTTGAGAACTAGAGAGTTGGAAGGAAAACCCTGCTGCTTTTCTGTGGAGTTCTCTTGCTTTGTTTGTGTCCTATGACTTAGGCAGTGCCCATTCGCCTGTATTGTTGTCAAAACCCTCTTGGGTTGAAAAATATCTATACGACTTTTCTCAATATTTGTGTTGCCCTTTTAAATAATAGATTGCAAAGTTAAACATACCAGTTTAGTCAGATGTCTTAATTAGGATGATGGCGCTATAAAAAAAATAGTGTGAAATTTAGTGCTCATGTCACTGAAAACTCAGGATTACATTCTGCAAAGCATTCTAACTGATCTGCCTTGGAAAGGAAGGCACTTCTGTAGAATGACTTTCCTTGCCCATCAACTGCCTAAAACATGGCTGCAAGTGCCTTTGATCACTAGAAAAATTGTATTTTATGCACTTAGAATTGCTTTAATCTTTAAAATTTTCTTTATGTTTAGTTCATAATTTTCTGTATTATCATTCAGAGTATTTGCTTGTGTATGCTTTCCATTATTATAACAAGTGACATGAATACATATATAATATATATGTATGTGTGACTTACTATAGCTAAGAAAGGAAATTATATATAACACTAGCTGGAGATAGAATCCAGGGCATCTTACATTCTAGAAGGTTACCCTGCACTGAGGTATATTCCCATTACAAGTAGTTTAAATTCTTCCTCAGTAGTTCTTGTAGGAAGGGCAATAAAATTGAATAGTATTTCCCAGAATGCATAAAATAAATATGTCCTATCAACTTAATGAACTTCTAATTTGTATTCTGTGATGATATAAATAATAAAAATGTACAGTAAATGCTGATGTAGGAACGTATGGTTGGTGGAGAGTTTTGGGGTAGGAAATGATTTTGAAGCCAAATTTCAGCACGATCTTGAAAGATTGCCAGAATATTCTAAAATCAGGCCAATCTTTGGGTCAAAGCATAAAATGAGAAGGAGTGGCTGGACCAGGCAGGAGCCTTTTCTCTCTTCCAAATTATATTTCAGTCTTTTAAAATGGGCCCCATGCTTCACATCTAGTTTCTAAGTACAGTTACAAGCAGTTATTTTGTGTTGTTTGCAGACTCTTCATTATGTGCACCATCACTTGTAATTCCCTAAGAGAGGGAAAAATGAACTGCGCCTTTTATTAAGGAGGCCTTCAAAATTCCACAAGCCTATTCTTGGGGAAATGTTAAAACCACTTTCCTGGAAGAGAATTTCCATGGTCTCCATTCTCTTCTGCAGTGTTGGTGCCACAACCTTTGACCCTCCAGGTCAACTGGTTACAAATGTTGATGTGACTGCTTTCAGATAAGGTCCTGCTCTCCACTTTACAGTTTTTTTTTCTCTACAAAATCTTAACATGCCAATGTGGTGCAGTCTCTTTTTTGACAGACATTTCTGAGTCTGTTGCCTGCTATATTATCCTTCCTTCTGACTGACACTGTTAGTTTAAAAATCATAAGCACATTTCCACTATTAAAAATATAACGGAAACCAGATTTATTGTCTGGATTGTATTGTGGGAAATGTGAAAACAACAGTTTTACAGTGTGCTGGTTCATGGGGGTAGATGGTGTATTTCTGGGAGCTATTAGAGCTGGTCGCAATGGGGATGTTCAGGACACAGCCAAATCATTGTGGGAGCAGAGGACCTTGAAATGGAGGCTTCCTTCCTGAGCCTCGACCTGGGGGTATTAGTGTTTAAAGAGTTTGAAGTCCCATATTTCTTTTCTTTTGGGATTTAGGCCACATTAGAGGGAGAAGACAGAATGGCAGAGATTGATAGATCAGTCATACCTATGTTTTCACTGCAGCCATAGAGTGTCCGGCCATAGAATGAAAAGAAGTAAGGCTCTGGAAGCATGTTTCTCTTTAATTACCTTCTATCTCACTTGCCAAATGTGGTCCATAAGCAGTAGCTAACTTCACATGATTCTGAAGTGGATTCAGAGTGTTTGTAGTCTCTGGTAAATTTTATGCTAAAATGGCTTTCCATAAATCATGGTGCATCTTCAACTGGACTCATCGGTGAGACTGAAAATGTATGCTTGAGTATGGAGAGTGGTCAGGAAAAAAATGAATGGAATTTGATTCTATTTTCCAGACTTCAACCGGGAGGCTGAGGGAAGCCTTGTTTATGGTGGTATACTTTCCCTTCAGTTTGTAGCTCACATCCAAAGAACAGTGCATCCCATGGGCTTTTATGGTGTTCATTTAGGGTACGCACGATCCCTCAGATGGCTTCGGCAGGTTCCATTTGACCTGGTTCCTCTGCTTAGCTGATTTGTTCCTACCAAGAAAAGCTCTGTTCCCACAGCTAAGCAGGACCTTGATTTTCAAATCCAAGAGATGACACTTGGCAGCTGCTACTGTGACAAGCTCATTGTGGGCATTGCTGGAGCTTGCCAGGCAAGCACCATGATGGTCAAGGGCTGGTCTGGTAACAGGTATTAGCATGGCTGATTACGGTTCTGATCATAGACTTTCAGTAGCTTTGAAGTTCGCGAAAAGCATGCTTTTTCCTTCACTAGAGCAGATGAACAAGATGCATGTGATTAATATCCAGAGAGCAAAACAGGTCAACGTACAAATCATTGTTAGTTTAATAAAAGCTCTGTATTTTTTATAGCACATAAAAACTTTTTTTCCACTTGGCAAATCATGTTCCTTTAAAAATAGCACAGAGTCATGTGGTGCACAATGAGAAAAGGACCAGAGATGCGCTCTAACATTCTTTCAGAGTCTCATATCATATTTCACCTCTGTGCTAAATGTGAAATAAAGATGCAAGAGTTTTATTTTACAGCAGAGCTTATGCTCCATGAAAAGTCATTGCACTTTCCTATTTTAATTTTTTTTTTTAAAAGCCATGTCTTACAGATTTTCAAGTAGAGTTTTGACAAGATGTAGCGGTCCCTCCATTTCATTGTCTGCATCTCAGGATGAACCATGTTTTCTCATAGAATAAAAATACTTTCATCAGCACAAATCTGTCCCCTTTGGCCAGTTGTGCCATGTTTTATTATCACCGAGGTTTCAAATGATCATGAAAGTTAGTTTTAATAAAGTTACAAAAAGCTTTTTATTATGTGAGTTCTTGCCATCCATGTGGAGAGTTCTCCTCTCATAGTTTGCCTGTTTTCATTCGCAGTCACTTCCATTTCTCTCGAATGAATCATTTTGAAATGATGATAAAACACAAAGTGACTACAAAGGAGAACATTTAAAATGCAATTGCAATGTAATTATCGCATATAAAATATTAATCATATTTCCCCCTTTCCATTTTTTGTGCTCTGGGTGTGTGTGTTTGCATGTGTAGGGATATGTGCCCATGTGGTCATACGTGTGGAAACCAAAGGCTGCTGTTGGGACCGTTGGGAATTATCCTCTACTGCTTTTCTACTTTATTAACTGAGGCAGGGTCTCTCCATCAAACCTGGAGATTGCTGACATGGCATGTCTTACCTGCTGGTTTGCTCTGGGTGTCCTGTTTCCATCTCTCCAGACTAGAATTATGGGAGGGCTTTCACAGTCACCTGACATCCCAACTCCTGTCTTCACACTTGCAAGGTACATGCTTAGCCTCTGAACCATTCCTTCAGCTCCTTAATCAACTTCTTAATTCCATCATGCAGGTATTCAGTGTGTAAATATTTCTATTTTTTTATATGAAGTCAATTTATTGATAGTGTATCTTTTAAATTCAAAGTTCATTTCTGTATCTCATAGGGTTTGATGTTGATGTTATAGTGGTTTACTTTTCCCTCGGTAATCCCTGATTGGTACAGGGGATGGATTATTTAAAAATAGGCTGCTAATAAGGATATTCCTAGATAAAGCTGATAGATTTCTCCAAAACAGAAGATGTACATGCTGCAACACCAAGCACAGGGAGCATTAAAAAGCCAAGCAAGAGGATTCCCCCAGACTATAGTCCTTAACTCCTAACTGAAAAGACACAGAAACAGATCATGCAGAGGATAGGTATTTCAAAAGTTTATTAATAAAAATGAACAATAACCTTCAAAACAAAACAAATAAGCAGATTAATTCACTCCAGGACCCAAAGGGGAATATCAGCAAACAATACAAAATCATCAACATGAATGATAAACAAACAAACAAACAAACCAGTCAGATCCCTGGCAGAAAAATATAGCAAGGAAATTGAGGTGGGTGAAGAAATGTTGGAAGGGGGGAAAAATAATCAATCAAACTAAACTGAAAACATAGAAAACATCACCAGCAGACTAAAAAAACCAGAGGAAGAATAACAGAGATAGAGCAGCATGAAAATAATGTTTTGCAGGACAGAAAAGGTCAAGAGATGAGAAAAAAAAATCTCCAAACAGATTTCCTAATAATGAAAAAGTTAAGAAAAAGTTAGTTAGACAAATGTGAGAAGGGGAATAAAAATGAGTGCATGATATTTTCAAAGCAAAATGATGAAACTAAAAATTATGCTAACATTTACAGTAGAGAAAAAGAAGGAACATAGGGTACACGAGAGAAAAGAAGAGAGAAAAGTAAAAACATTGCCAAATGAAAATATACATTAACAAAATTAAATAAGTGTATTAAGAAAAAATATAATTAAAAAATACAATCACATAAAAACAATGCTGAAAATGTAGTAAAAATTAAGTACAGTACAAATACAAAAAGAAAAGAAGGAAAAAACTTACACACACATACATACACACATACATACAAACACACATACATACATACACAAACAACTAAAACCAAACACTCAATCAACCCAACAAACAAAGCCAAACAAAAGAGAAGCTGAGGTGTTGGTGCACACCTCTGTCTGGGGCCTCAGAAATTCTAGACTGCTGGGTATACGCATGGGCCTTAGGGAACTGTGCACTCCAGTCTTCCTGGTGCTTACCTATACCTGTGCTAAGCCTGTGATAGACAAAGATCTGGTGCCCACCAAAGCTGTCTGCATTTCCTTCTTTGTGCTTTGGGGCTTCTGATGACCAGTTAGGTTTGCAGTCTATGAGATGGGCAGCTTCACTCAAGATTTTATCATGCATATGTGTCTAGGCACGTGTTCTTGTCTCTCAAGTGCATTGGAACTGTTGCCAACACACCCAGCACTGAGATCTGTACAGCTGGAGCACCTATCATCACTCTTTCCAGATGTCTTCAGTATTAATCACCCAGCTGGAGGGGTGCACTTTGGAGTTCCCGAGCTGCTCAGCAGAAAGCAGCAGGTAGCGCTAACAAAGGATTTATGTGGTGGCCTCCGTCTCCAGGCTCCCACTTTCTGGTGGTCTTCTCAGTTGATGAGACCTGCTTCTAGCCAAAGGTTGGGGTCATACAGTTGGACGCTTGAACCTGAAGTGTGGACTTTTCAGCACCTCAGTGTTCTCCCCCCACTTTGCACAATTGCTTCCCAGGGCTGTGTCACACCCCGGAGTTATGGCAGGTTCAATTCACCATTCCTGATGAGTGGTTTTCCTTTGTTCTTGCACCCTCAGTAGTTCCATCTTAAACAATGGATTCCCTCTCAAGATGTCAGGTGGCCGCTTCCCACCTGAAGCAAAATAGGGACAAATTGGGATTCCTTGACCATGGTTGGTAGCTTGCCAAGGATCTTTATCTCATCAAACACACCCAATGCACTTGAGGCTTTGGAGGGGTGTGGTTGTTCTGGAGTGGGATCTGCTGTTCTCTTTCCATCAGGGTGTCCTGCCTTCTAGTTTGGGTGAGGTTTCTCTTTCCACTTCCCTCACCATGGAGCCATGTGGCTTGAGTTATGTTCAGGTTGGCCGATTCCTTTTTGGTGCATTACCTGTCATTTCGGAAGGGCGTAGAGAGTCACGTTTCTGCTGTTCTTCATCGCCTTTGAGGAGTGACAAAGTTCTTCTTTTTCTCGCTGGCAGAGAATCTATTCTTGCTAATATTGACTCCTCAATGAGGTCACGTGGAGGTAGCTTCCAGCCTTCCATCTCATTCAGAAATCGGAACCTTCTAATTTTTATCAAGTTTTCTTCACATGCTGAATGTAGATGTAACACAATTCCTGTTTTTTTTTTTTTGATATGAGAGATATGAGAAAAAAATAAGAATCAATAAAGACTTTGAGACTTGAGTCAGAGCAATTGGAATGATACCAAAGATGAAAAAGATTGCAGATGTAGTAAGTTCTGTGGAGTTGGGAGTGGTAAACTGGAGTTTAGTTTTTGACTTATTGACTTGAAGATATCTATATAAGTCAGAGTTCAGCAAAGAATCAGAAAGCACATTGAAATTTGCTGAACAAAGCCTTTCCTCTCTGTCTCCGTCTGGCTTTGTCTCTGTCTCCCCACCCCCCCATGTCTGGTGTATGTGTCTATGTTTGCATGTGTGTATGTGTTTGTGTGTGAGTCTGGGTGTGTATGTATGTTTGTATGTGTGGAAACCAGAGGGCAGTGTCAGGAGCTTCCTTAGTTACTGTCCGATTTACATTTTGAAACCTCTCCCACTGAACCGGAACTTGGGATAGGTCCAGTTCTGGGGTTACAGCGCTGCAACACTATGCCCAGTGTTGATCTCCAGCACCACAAAAAGGGACAAAAACCTCACCTAGTGTGTGGTATTGGTTATTAACAGTTTCAGATGAACTATGAACATGTTTGTTTTGCACCCTAACTTGTGCATTGAGCTCCTGATAATGAAGGAGCTGTCCTCAACACAGAATGACTTGGAAATATGTCAGCCCTCAACCGTCACTTAGGCCACAACCAGCTTCTCCCCTGTTGTAAGAAGTTTGCAGTACCTTGAGGGGAGCCTGGGTGTATAGCCCCAAACTGTCACTGTCTTTTAAGTTCTAATTGGAGAAGCTCTGCTTTCATTTCTTTTCTTATTGCTTAGCCTTAGGCCAACTTTTACCCCCATGAACATTTTCACCTGATATTGAATCTTGAACAGCGGATTCTGTGTTTTAGCACCCAGAGTAGCTTGCTCCTTATGGAAAGGACCCTATGACTTTCATGGGAATGTGTACACAACAGGTAGGACAGGTGGTATGAACCCAAATGTTTATATTGAGAGATATCAGACTCCTCAAATAAAATAATTTTGTCTCTTCCCTTAATTTTTTTCATAATTATTGTGGTTCCTTGGGTGATGCTTGGAACAGAGAAAATATATGCAGGTACTCTTCATCTGCCTCATCAGTGTCTATTTCAATAATAATAAAATGATCAATAAAATATTGAAATGGAATAGTTCTTAGAAAATGACAAAGCTATGGGAATATGTACACCCTACTTCTTAGTCAGGGTTACTATTGCTGTGATGAAACACCATGACTAAAGCAACTTGAGAAGAAAGTAGTTTATTTGGCTTACACTTCCATATCACAGTTCATCATCAAAGGAAGTCAGGACAGAAACTCAAGCAGGGCAGGAACCTGGAGGCAGGAGCTGATGCAGAGGCCATGGAGGGACTCTGCTTACTGGCTTGCTCAGCCTGCTTTCTTATGAAATCTGGGACCACCAGCCCAGGGATGGCATCACCCACAATAGACTGGGCCCTCCCCCATCAATCGCTTATTAAGAAAACATCCTATAGCTGGATCTTATGGAGGCATTTTCTCAATTGAAATTCCCTCCTTTCACATAACACTAGCTTGTGTCAAGCCGACATGAAACTAGCCAGCACACTGCTATATTGCTGAGGAGACTATACCGTTCTAGGTATTTCTATTAATCAGTGAATCATTTAACTCTTATGCATAACAAGTGATAACAAAAATCAGTGACTCCCAAAGTCAGTTGGGAAGTTCATCCAGTCTTGGCTAATCTTAGTCACACATTTCTGGTTAGTGGTCGGTTTGGTTGGTAGTTCTGTTATCCTAATGTCTGTATTGGCTGACTGTAAGTTCATCTAGGATGACTTCTGGAATAAGTGGGTTTTCCATCACAAAAATCCATATCATTGGTGATATGGTTCTAAGAGAGTAAAAGGAAGGAAGTAAAGCCTCTTGAGATCTTGGTTTGGGATTTTAAAAATCTCCTCTGGCAAGTTATATTAGAATATTTCACAAGCCCAACCCAAATCCAAGAGTTGAGGAAACAGATTGCATCTTTCAATGGGAGGAATCTTAGTCATACTTTAAAAGCATGCACAGAAATGGTGTGACTCATTTTGTGATATTTGGCAGCTTAAAATAAAGCCTCATACCTCCCTCTTGACTCCTCACATCCTGGAAAGCTGCTAAGGAAGCTTGGAACTTTCTCCTTTGGAAGCTAGTCATCTTTACCCCAGGTCCACTTCTAGACACCACTGAAAATCCCCAGCCAGTCTTTTCTTGCTTTTTCAAGGCATGTTTTTATGATCATGGGAAGTACATGGTGCTCTTCCCCAAGGACTCATCATATAAGTAATTAGTATGTTCATACCTCTTATGTGTGTTAATCATTTTTGGTACAATTATCAATTTTTGGAGTCCACTGAATAGTACAATCTCATAAACACAGATAAAATGGCAAAAAATGCATCCATGTGGGTAATCTATAAAGTTAGTATTTGTCAGGGTTTGTTAGTTACAGTCATTCCTCAGATCTCAGTAGCTTATGTCTATGTATTTGTGTATGTATGTGTGGTAGTTTGAAAGAAAATGGCCCCCAGAGGAAGTGGCACTATTTGGAGATGTGGCTGTATTAGAATAGGTATGGCCTTGTTGAAGAAAGTACGTCACTGTGGAGGTGAACTTTGGGGTCTCAGGTATGTGCAAGCCATGCCCAGCATCTCAGACCACTTTCTGTTACCTGCAAGTCAAGATGTAGGACACTTGCCTACTTCTTCAGCACCATGTCTGCCTGTATGCCACCATGCTATACTATGGTATTAATGGACTAAACCTCTGAAAATGTAAGCAGCCCCCAATTAAATGTTTTTCCTTTATAAGAGCTGCCATGGTCATGTTGTCTCTTCATAGTGGCTGGGGTATTGGTGATAAGCCAGACCATGTTTTTGTTTGAAGGAATATGGATTTTGGGACTGTGGATTAGAAAAGTAGTTGAACACTTTAACTGCTGCTTAATGGCCATACTAGTAGGAGCATGGAAGACAGTGGTGCTGAGGGTGATTTGAACTGGGGAGTGGGGGAGCTCAAGAGGTTTTAGAGGAGAAGACTATTAATATGTGGTCTAGAGATCATACTTCTGTCATGAATGTGGGTGTGTGCAGAGGCCAGAAGCCTTCTATCAACCTGGTGTTGGAGTTCCAGGTAGTAGTGAACTCTCTCATGTGGGTGCTAGGAACCAACTCTGGTCTCTTGCAAGAGCAATATTAGTTCTTAACTGCTGAGTCATTTCTCCAGCCCACAAAGATGAAGGCCAGCCTGCCCTTGAACTCATGATTCCCATGCCTCTGCTTCTTCAGCATATCTTATCAAACATGTGCATGTTTTGTACTGGGGTTTGTTCTGTTCCTTTTGCCCGAGGCTGAGACCATGTGCTCTGGCTAGATATCACTGCAGTAGGTTGGTGGCCACTTGACTCCTCACAACTCTACTGCAAGGATTCTTTGTCTTTTGGAATTCAAGCTGATGGAACAGCGCTAAGCCTGGGCATGCAGTTAGAATATAGGAGAAAAAATGGGCGAAAGGGCCAGGGCAAAACCACAGCAGTTTTCAGATTTTTGAGTGGGATGTGGCATTAGTCTTACTTTCCTGTATACTATTGGCTAAGTCCAACAGTATAGCTGAGCCCGATGGTTTCTGGTTGGTGGGAGAAGAATAAATACTCTTTCTGAAAAAGGACCAGTGAACCACAGTGGTAAGATGGATAATCTCCCTAATGGGATGGACACAGGAAAATATAAATAGTAGCATCATTTATCCAGGCAAATACAATAAATAGTCAAAAGATTAAGATCTCCCTAAGCTTTTGACTTGATAATTCTCTATCTCAGAACTTAAAGAAAGAAAGCTAACAGGATATTTGAAAATGTGGAGTTCACATTCTCCCTGTGTGAGAGGAATCCTATCTACAAGGAGTTCCTTTAGTTATGAAAATACTTCATTGCTTTTTTTTTAAGGTTTATTTATTTATTATGTATACAGTATTCTACCTGTATGTGTCCTTGCAGGCAGAAGAGGGCACCAGATCTAATTGCAAGTGGTTGTGAGCCACCATGTAGTTGCTGGGAATTGAACTCAGGACCTCTGGAAGAGCAGTCAGTGCTCTTAACCACTGAGTCAGCTCTCCAGCCCCATGAAAATACTTCATAATGATAGACATCACTTATCTGTTCAAGTGTTATTATGGAAGAACATTTAATGTCAAAGGGAAATGTCCCCAATATTAAATGGCCAAAGTCTATATAAAGTATATAACATTTATCCTACAGGTAAAATCATTTGTATAACTACCGATTATAAATTACCTGTCCATCACCTCAAAGCATTTGTCATTTCTCTACTGTGCAATTTAAAAAATATTTCTTTTAGACACTTTGAAATATGGAATGCATTATTACCTGTTTTCATTTGCCTATGCAATAGCATACCAAGCCTTCAATTCTTTTCTAATTATATCTTGCTACCTTGTCAGTATCTCCGTAACCCCTATCTTCTCCAGTCTGTGGCAACCACTGGTCTACTTTGGGCCTCATGAAATACAATTTGAAAAGAGATATGTGTAGCATGAATCTTAAAGGTACTTATTAACAAAATCAAACTTGAGGCCAGTTATTGGGGTGAATGCTGGAAGATCAGAGAAGCAGAACAAACCACAGCTACCTCACCTCACCAGTTCCTTCCTCAGCTGATTCTGTTTCCTCAGACTGCAAGCCTCTGAGTCCTTATCCAAATGAATCTCAGCTGAACTGCTTCTCAAAAGCCTGAATGCTTAACCAGCCTAGTTCCTGGTTTTCACGCCTTATATACCTTTCTGCTTTCTGCCCTCACTTCCTGTGATTAAAGTCTCACTTTCTGGGGTTAAAGGCATGTTTCACCATGCCTGGCTGTTTCCAATGTGGTTTTGAACTCACAGAGATCCAGAAGGACTTCTGCCTCTGGAATGCTAGGATTAAAGGTGTGTGTGCCACTATTTTCTGGCCTCTGTATCTAGTGGCTGTTTTGTTCTCTGACCCCAGATAAGTTTGTTATGGTGCACAATATTTTGGGGAACACAATACCACCACAGATATGTTTTTTTATTTATGTGTGTACATGCATTTATGCACAACACAGCAAATGCGTGTGGTGCCCGTGGAGGCCAGAAGAGTCTCTTAGATCCTCTGGAGCTTAGTTATAGGCAGTTGTGAGCTGCCCAGTGTGGGTGCTGGGATCTGAACTTAGGTCCTCTAGAAGAATTCTTAACCACTGAGCCTTCTCTCTATTCCCAAGATCACAAAAAAGAAGAAAAAAGAAAAGATTCTCCAGGAGCTCTAATTTATAAGACATGCTAAGTGTCTCCATTTAGTATAAGAGTATACTAAATACTAAATAGTATAATTTTTTTATAAGGTCTATCAGTGGTAATCTCATAAAAATAATTGCAAAAAGAAGAAACTTAGGAAATTCTTCAGTTCTCTCTCTCTTTCTCTCTCTCTCTCTCTCTCTCTCTCTCTCTCTCTCTCTCTCATCTTTAATGAGCAGGTTACTCTGTGAGGTGATGGGAGAGGCTTGTTTCTTGCTGTCTTCTTTTTCTTTAATTCTCGAGATGGTTTCTTCAAGGAAGAGTTTGTGTGCAAACCCAATTTACCACACAGGGCTGGTATAGCTGGAGTGGAGGTGTAAGAAAAAAGTCGAAAAAGTGGGTGTCCCTCATACATCTCTCTCTGGTGATCTTTTTTGATGCACCTTTGAGTATTTACTGGGGTCCCGCAGAACTCTTCCTTGTTTAAAATATAAATCAACAAGCTTTGCTCTGAGAGGTAAATCCATATATCTTCTTGACTGTTACCAGCATTTAGAAATAGCCCCACCTTGACACGGTGACCCGACACCTGGGCTCAGGAGTTTACAATTTCCATCATGACAATGTTGATTTTAACACTCCTGGTAAAATGATTGGGCTATCATATTTTCACAGGGAAAATCTGTTGGAGCCAGTTTTTTTTTAACACATCATTACCCATAATTAAGGCCACAAAAGATGTATTCAAGGGCTTTTGCAGAGGGTTCAGTACTCTGCACATACCAGCTTCTCATTTTTAACACGAGAAAGGGTAATTTATAGCTTGGTAACATGGAACCGAAGGTTATGGCATCCAGGTAACAGGAGGAATGGAGTACCTGAGCTCTTCTGTAGAGAAGGGGTAAACTCTCTAGAGTTTTAAGTCCTGGCAGAACAAAGAAAGCTTTGAGACTTGCACGTCGATGCAGATGTTTAGAACTAAGTTGTCTTCAAGAAAGGACATCAAGAATGTAATTGAATTCCTCTAAGGTTCTGATTTCAGTGCAACCTAATTCCAAACCAATTATCTTCTGCTCAAACCAATCAGTTGGTAGGTGTGCAGGGCCTTGATGTAATTTGTAAGGCCCAGTTCAAAATGAAACTGTGAGGCCTCCTTGTTCTAAAAACAGGAAAAATATTCTGTGAATGGTGCTGAAATAGAAAAAAAGTCTTTCATAGTTTTCTATGACTTTTCACAGTATCTCTCTTTAACATAATCCTAGCTAAACATAGTCAAGTTATAAACCATTTGCATGAATTTTAGAAGTCATATACAATGGCCCTACTAATACAAATTCATCACCATTTCACCCTTATGTAGAATCACCAAAATTAGAGAATTTGTGTGTTGTAGCTCATGTAAAGCTTTGTGTTTTGTTCAGAGCAATGGAAACCTTCCTTAAAACAGCACAACCTGTTTAACACTGTGGTTTGCACACATCCTATTAATACACTGTTTTATTTTTTCCTTCCCTTCTTCTCCATCATCTAGCTTACATGGAAAAGTAACATGACTGAGAAATGGTGATGGGCTTCCTTTCCCATTTCTGGTTCTGAGAACGCCATTGGCTCCTTTCTGTAGTTGAGATAAGTTCTGATTCAAATGGAGACTGAGCGTCCCTCGGCTGTGAACTTTCCCTTTCAGTTATAACAATAGTTTGCTTGTTTTTTAAGTCTAGGTTTTGCTAACCTATTCCATACGATAGGTACCCAGAATCCTCTGCTCAGGAGCATCTTGTAAAAAGAAACAAAATCTAAGCAGTGCTTGGCTAAGTAATGACTTTTATTGCTGCTATTTGTTCATAGACTTCACTCACCTTGATTGGCTACGTCCTCAGATATTTCTCATCCAAGTCTTGTCCATGCCATCCATTTCTCCTCTGCTCAGCCCTACATGTCTGGTTCAGCATGCCCACTGATTCTCGTGCTGG
>CABHPQ010154344.1:28841-41282 GCA_902168405.1 Peromyscus aztecus | reverse complement strand
GGACAGCGAGGGCTACATATTGAGACCCTGTCCTTTCTTTCTTTCTTTCTTTTTTTTTAAAGGGGGAGGCGGAGTCAAGAATAGAAGCGAAGAGTGTTTATTCTGGTCATGTAATTCTTTAAAATTTCAACTTACCTCTGTGTGCTTGTTCATCTTTTAAGTGGATTTAGTAATTCCACCGTCGTAGTGTTGAGCAAGGATTATCTAGGTTAATATGAACAATAGCAAGGCATGGAGGACTGTTGCTTGACAAGCACCTGACAGGTGCAAGCTGTTATTTTTTGGGCATGGTGCTAAATTCTGGAAACTATTGGTGGTCAGGGAACTCATTAGCTGAAAAAGCAGGTCTATCAGTGGTCGTGCAGAAGTTAAATGCAAAGGTAGAATTATGTCCAAGTGCAGCTAAAGGAAGGTGGGATGTTCCTGCAGGATTCCATAATGGGATATTACTAGATCTATAGCAACTTTAGTGGGAGGAATTGGATCTGCAGAAGGCACTGCAGGTGGGAAGAACCGTGGATAGCATGGAGATTGAACTCACTGTTTTGGAATCACCTATGACCCAGTATTTCTGGTGTATAAAGTTAAGGAGGGATAGTAGATATGAGAACCTCAAAGGCTCACGTTGATAATCCTTGTTCAGAAAAGGAAGAGCTGGAAGTCAACAAACAGTCGGTCCAAGATTATTAATAGAGTTGGTGTTGTGATTACCTTGATAGGAGTGTAAAAATGCTTTTTCCAAATTTTACTTTTTTCTTTTTTTGTCTTAGGTATGTGGCATATATTAGGACATTTTACTCCTAAAATTCAGTATCTCCTATGAATAGGAATATTCTCTTACAGAATTACAGTACATTTTTAAATTTTAGTGAATGGAGGTTTGATGCATATAGACTATAATCTACAGTTAACATTCCATTTATCTCTTTGATCTAGTAATGTCCCTTAAAATATGCCTTGCTCTCCCCCAGTACAGGAGCCAGTTCAGTTAGAGCTGCATTTAAACTGGATCCTCTTCATGCTAATTCTCGATTTTGTTGTTTCTCCTTTTCATCACATTGTTCCAGCAGTTAATTACTTAAGAGTCCAGGCTGATCTTAAACTTGCAGTGTAGCCAAGAATGACTTTGAACTTCTCATTCTCCTGTTTCTGTCTCCCAAGTTTACAAGTGTGCACCACCAGGCCTGGTTTACAGGTTTTGGGGTTTGTTTTTGTTTTAAGGAAATCCACCCACCCACCCCCGCCCTTTTTTTTTTTTTTTTTTTTTTAAAGACAAGGTCTTGCTGTGTAGCATAGGTCCTCAGAAGTGCCGAAATTAAATGCATCACTCCACATGACTTAATATTGCCTTTTTAGGTGGAGGTTAAGCAAATGATTTGGGATATTTTAATATAGGCATTTTCAGGAATGAATTTTCTCCTTAGCTCCCACAGGTTTCTTTGTATCTTGTAAGTTTTTGATGTCTTCATTTTTCTTAAAATGTTTTCTAGATTCTTTTTTTAGTTGGTAATATCTGAACATTACATGTAGGAGAACAGAGAATCCCTTAAATCAGTCTTGTTACCCCTTACATGGCTTAAAATGGTTTAATGTAATCATGAAATTAATGTGTTTATATAATAAATAAAAATAATGACCCTTACTGAGTAGTTTTATTTTATTTTTAGGGAGAATAGGACAACTGTTTCTAATATAAAAAGTCAGTGGTCTTAGAATTTCAGATTTAAAGTGAGGAAGCTTTAGATAACATTGTTGCTAGCTTTAATATATGGTATTTTTAAAGAGCTATAAAATCCTATACTGCCTCATAACATTCTTATTTTGTTTTATAAATTGCTTAATAAGTACTAACATTTATAAATGTGTACATTATACTTATTCTGTAATTAAGTGATGAACATTATTTATATTTGATTTTAATAGGTAGCTACATCAAGCTGGGTGGCAGGCAGCTCCAAAGGGATATCATGAAGTTTCCAGGACCTTTGGAAAACCAGAGATTGTCTTTCCTATTGGAAAGGGCAATCTCCAGGGAAGCCCAGATGTGGAAGGTCAATGTGCCGAAAATGCCTACAAATCAGGTAATTTCTCTCTAGAGACAGATGTTTTATTAGAAGTGCACTATTGGCATAATGTATATCCTGATGCTACATTGGGAATATTTGTATTATTAAACGTGTTCTCAGCTGGGTGTGATGATGCATACTTGTAATCCTAGCACTTAAGAGGAGTTCAAGGCCAGTGTTAGTTGGAGGCTCTCCTGAGCTACACAAGACCTTGTCTCAAAAAACCAAGCAAAATACATTCTTTAAGAAACATAATCTTTCTGAAACAAAGCAAGATAAAACTTGTTTTACTTGAGTTACATCCATTCATTTTCCTTATAGACTAATTTAGTAGTAAGCTTTTATTTCTAAGAGGGAACATCTTCATACTATTATATTTAGGGAACAACATAAGGAGTTCAAGTGAGTTACTAAGGTAATAGCTGTGTTGCAAGTCTTTTGAGAGATAGTTAGCTGAACTCTTTGCTGTTGGCTATACACTTTTTCCTTTAGACATTTTCATACTTTAGTCATATTCTGGTAGTTAACATTTTTGTAAGTAACTAAAAGTGTATCCCCTCCAATAGTTTACTGTGTAAAACTTGTACCTCTTTTTATCCCTAGTACCTAA
The DNA here is from genome assembly GCA_902168405.1 of Peromyscus aztecus. NCBI lineage: Eukaryota > Metazoa > Chordata > Mammalia > Rodentia > Cricetidae > Peromyscus > Peromyscus aztecus. Next base: position 38,606 of record CABHPQ010154344.1, on the reverse strand, counting down.
CAAGGTGCTTGGGGTGTAGAAGAGTGGCCAAGAAATTTTTAATAAGTACCAGTGATCAAATGGCAATGCTATTTAAGGTTTTCTTTAGCTTTATAGGCTTTTGAAGTCTGTGTTTTCTGATTCTACCCTTGACGTCCTACAAGCTGAAGAAATCTGTTTTGCATTTTCTATTTGTCAGTTTGCATGTTGAAGATTAGTTGACTTTGAATAAGTACTGTCTGTAGTAAGAACACTTAGCACGATCATTTAGTACTACATTTGATTCTCTTAAGATAGGTATGGTCCTGTGTTAACTCAAGACTTCAATAATCAATAACAGTTATAATTTGAATCTACTTGAGGCAATGCAATCTCTTCTTAGACTCTTTCATTCTATTTTTGTATGAATGTATGGTTTAGATTTTTTTGTAAATGCTTATTGAGTATTTGCTATTCCAGGTACAACTCTACACATTGAAGATAGGAGTGGAGAAAACTGAATTTTTTGACTGTGTTGGGACTCAAAGCCTCCCAACAGAGTTCTAAGAAGAGCTCTGTCTTTCCCCTTCCCCTGCCGTCCCTTAGTCAGTGGGTAGCTAACCGTAATAACCCTAGGCAGCAGAGCTGTGAAGGTGACACTTTACGGTGCTTACGGTGCTGCGGTAAATCGCTGAATTACCGGGTTACCTGGTCTGTTCCGTAGCCAAGCTAACAAGTGTCATTGAGGTAATGGCAGAGAACACGACAGGATCAAAACTTGTAAGGTGGACCTACTTCTTCTTTTTCCTTTTCTGAAACAACTTTGTAAACAGGATAACTATAACATAATTTAAAATATTTGTAATCTGGTCACAAAAAGATAAAGTATGGTGTAGCTTATAGATTCATACAACTAAAGTCATTCATCAAATCTTACACTAATGTGTAGGTTCCAAATTGAATAGTCATGAGTTATATTAATGGATCTCTTTCCTTTTAACATTTCTGTATTATCTCTGATATTGATTCCCTTTTTAAATAGAATCTACAAATTAAAGGATGTTTAATTTGTTAAAGAATGAATAAAATTCTCCAGCCAAGTAGTTTTAGTTTACAGAAAATTCTAGGACCTGTGAGATAAAATACTAACATTTATTATTTATGTGTGTGGATGCCGCAGTGTTTATGTGGGATCCAACACAGTTTGCTAGATCTGAGCTGCAAAGGCCTCTACCTACTAAGCCATCCTGCTGGCCCTGACACCAAATACATTCCTAGTAAATTTTGTAAACATTGATCTGAATGCTACAGATAATCCTTGAGACCAAACCCTTAACTAGTTACTCTTAACACCAAGCTTGCTGATGTGTGACGGACTTTCCCTGGGGAGATGCAACACAGATATAAGTCTGCTTCTCTCAGATAGGAAGTCCACAACAGATCCAAGTATGGATACCATTAAAGTCCAAACTTGGTGAACTGGGGTTACTTACACGATTACAAGACTCAAAGACAGCTATACCAAGGTCCACCCCTGCATGGGTAGCAACTCAAGCTGAAAATCTGGCGTACACTGCACAGCTTTGAGGCAGCTTAACAGGATGAAGAGTGTCCTTTCCAGGTGGATCAGTGGTCCTGAACCTTTTCCAGGCAGCTGTAACACATGTGACTAGAACACCTGTATTTTCAGATACCAAATGGGTTATTTTTACAAAAGGAGTTGGTAACAAATTCCTTCATATAACACTACAGTTCCCTAGAAAAAAACCTCAATATACAAGGTTTTTTGTTTTGAAAGCAGCAGCTCCAGAAAACAGGAAATAACTTGTCACTTTCCTATCCTTTGTGTCAGTTTGAAAAACACTAGAGGCGGCATGAGGTGTTGCATATATTGTCCAAGAACTTGAGTTTTTAATTTTAACTTCAGATTTTCTTCCTTAATTGCATTTGTTCCTGTAGAAAGATCTTCAAGTGTGTATTGGAATTCCAATGCTGGCATGTTCTTTTTCCTTCTGGTTTTTAGCATCAACTTGACATCAGCATTCATTATTTTGGGTAACAAACTTAAGCCTTGGATACAAAATCCTTGAAGGTCTCCTGGTTAAGGCACCCAGAGTGGGTGAATCATCAGGCCTCCAGTCAGGACACCTGGACCAGATGACGCCGGCATTTCTGCCCTTCCTGCACACTGCTAATGCACTGAGAGCAGAGGGCCTATGAGTGATCCACGTGAGATATTGACACCCACGCTATTTAAACCAGTTAAAAGTCTTACCTTTTTACTGATGGCTGGACCAAGAGCAGGCTTGTGCCTCTGAAAAGCCTCTTGGTGCCCCACCAAGATCAGGGGTACAGAGTTTTTAAAGACAAAACCCACAAAGATCATAATTGACATCAAAGTGAGATGAGGGTCAGAGTAACCTTGAGTGCTCATTACTGGCATAGCACAGTCATTATTTTAGATATAACATGCCGGTTATTTTTGACATATTTTCTAGTAATTTTAGTCTAATTATTTTGGTTAATACATTTGGACCATGGTCAAGGCCATGGAAATCTCATGTGTGTGTTGCCAAGACAGATGTGACTGTTAGGAGGAGAGGGATGGGCAGAGGGCTGAAAACTGTCCAAGCAATAACAAAATGGAGTCAGAACAGCAGGGCATTAGTCAAGGCATTTCATCTGTTTAAGGACTTGCTTTAATGCCAAGTAATTCTACTTAATATATTAAACTTAGTGGGCTTGGTCTGATGGGAATAGGAGAGGATATGGGTTAGGCTTAAAAGAACAGTTCTAATTCCTGGTCAGTGGCTGGCCTTTCTACTGCTACACATCTTTAAGTGCTGGTAAAAAGAGAAAGGTGCAGTATTTTAGGGCTTCCCTTTATGCTGCTTGCTTCTGCTTTCTTTTACTTCCTGTCCTTGTCCCCTGCAAGTGCAAGGCCATTCTCACAGTTCTTTTTTCATTTTAGCTCCCGCCCCCAATGTCGACCAAAATGTAGCCAGGCAAGACAATGCTCCTGTTACACCAGTGACTCCCCTCCCTACCCCCACAGAACCCTGTACTTGTCCTGTGATAACACAATATCATTTCCTGGTGATTTGACTCAGTTTCCTTGGTGGTGGTGTGTGTCACTGTTTTCTGACATACTGTAGTATTGTTACTTTCTGATGTTTGGAGCTGGGGTCTCATGCAGCCTAGGCTGGCCTCAGACTTGCTTTGCAGATGAATGCTAGACTTTAACGCCTGATCATTCTGTGTCTACCAGTGAGTGCTGGGGTTTCAGGTGTGTGTTAGCACACCCAGTTAAACTTTTAAATGAATGGTTATGGCTTCTTTATAATTTATTCAAGTAGTGGTCTACTGTGTGTTCTTGGTACTTACAGGAAAGTTCTTCTATAGAATAGTTGAAGTTTTTTATAGTTGCATAAATGAATTTAGGGAAAAATTGAAAACAGTGACACTTTGAGATCGTCTACATTTATTTTGCTAAAGTGCTTTCAATTGCAAAGAAAGTCCTGTCACAAACTTTTTTCTTTTCTTTTCTTTTTTTTTTTTTTGGTTTTTTGAGATAGGGTTTCTCTGTGTAGTTTTGATGCTTGTCCTGGAGCTCACTCTGTAGACCAGGATGTCCTCGAACTCACAGAGATCCACCTGGCTCTGCCCTCCGAGTGCTGGGATTAAAGGCTTGCGCCACAGCCGCCCGGCCCTGTCACAAACTTTAAAGTGGTTTTGTTAGGCCATCTGATTATATGGTTTTAGAAACAGAATTTATGCTAAGGATGGCTGAAACACAGGTGTGCACGAACCTCTTGGCGACTAGATGGATCAGAATTACCTGAAATTTCTTAAAAACTGGCATTTTCATCTGGGTGTGGTGGCTCACACCTGTAGTCTCAGTGCTGGTGTGGCAGAGGCAGGAGAATCCTTGGAGTTCAGTGGCCAGCCAGCCTGATTATGAGCTCCAGGTCAATGGGGAACTGTGTTTTGAAGGAGATGCATAGCATCCACATCCTTAACATCTGTGGTTGTCCTCTGGCCTCCACATGCACACATCTGAATGCACACACTAGCATATGCACCCAGACACATGCTCATACACACTCATGCACACACAGATAATCTCCTGGCCACTTAGTGGTTCTGGTTCCATCCATGTAAGTAATGTAGTAAATCTGTATTTTAAATGATGGTCCTTTCCATACCTAAGCTAGGTTTTATTTCCACAATGTCCTCTTTGTAGCTGAGTCTGTGCCTGTGTGTGTGTTTTGCCATTCCAGTGTTTTCTCTCTCTGGGTAGACTAACGCATAGTGAATTAGACTATGACTTTGACCTACATTGGCTTATTTCATTAATCTGTCCCTAAACTTGGTTTTGTTTAGGCAGCAATATGATATTGGCTTGTATTTGCTCTTTAGCCGAATGTATATTGTGCATGTGTTTGCTTTTTGTTGTACTAGGCAGTGAACTCAGGGCTCAGCAAGTGCTTATTAACACAGAGCTACAGCCCCAACTCTACAACTTTATCGCCCTTACCAGCAGTGTCCCTGGTAATGAATATAGAAGTGTTAGCTTGCAACTAACATTTATTTATTAGAGTACATTTATTTCCAAATACTGATTTTTGTTTTTTTTATTATCAGAGTTTCATCATTTTGTTATTTGCTGTTTACTTTTTAAAAATATAGCTTACTGTTCTTTAAGAGAGACACTTAAATTATTTTCTCGCATTTTTCTTCTAACTGTAATGTGTTTAGATTTATAAATTTTCTATTATATAATTTAGTTTTTTTACATTTATCTACTTTAGGGTGTGTGAACACACTTGTGTGGGGATCAGAAGACAACTTTGTGGGATTGGTTCTTTCCTTCTACCATATGGGTCTTGAGGATTAAACTCGAGTTTCCAGGGTTGGCAGAATGTGCCTTTACTCTCTGGTTCCTAGACTTAACAATTTTTTTCAAGACTACAAACATAGCTGACCAATCATGTAATTTTTGTTAGATGAACACTTGAGTTTTTGATTTTTAGTTACTGTATTTTTCAGTTTTAGCTCTTTGGTTGTATTTGATTTATCTAGCAAAATTCATTTTTGTCTGTTTTTTCCTAGTCCTGTAATTTTTATAGTTGTGTGTGTACATGTGTGACGTGCTCTCTGAGGCCAGAAGGGGGCTTTGTATGATTCCTTGAAGTTAAAGGCATTTATGAGCCACCTGATGTGGATGCTGAAATCGAACTCAAGTCCTCTAATAGAGCAGTGCCATCTCTCTGACCCCCTGTACTGAGATTTCATGTGTAATAAACCCTTTGTTCTGATAAAGATCTTCCTTCCAGTTGCCTGGTTTCTTCTCTTGGCTTTTAGTTTGTTTACTTAGGTTTTTGTTGTTACTGGTCTGATAAATTTTTGATTTAACACTGAACATTCTATTATTTTAAAAATGGTATAGACTTAGTTATTTTTTATCTTTGAGGGGTTGGTCAAACCAGGATATTCTACTTCCCAAGCAAAAACTATGCCTTTGAGCTACATTCTGAGCCTGTCATGGGGACTTAGAGGTACTTCCCTCTGTAGAGGGTTCAGTTTTCCCTCCGGCGCGCAGACTGAATTGGGACTAATCACTTTAGTCCAAGGAAGGATTAGGCTAATTGAAGGCCAGACTTCAGTTGGATGTGACTTCTTTAAGCTATTATTAAAAGTGAAGCTGTGTGTGCGCCTAGGTTTTTAGATCTCTACTATCCATCTTTAGGATTTCATTCGGGAAATGTTTTAAGAGGAAAATCAGTCTTAGAGTTTGAATATAAAATGTCTCCCACAGACTCAATGTATAGAGGCCAAGGTCCCCAACTTGTGGCCCCGTTTTCACAGGTGCTGGAAACTTTAGGAGATGGAGCCTCACTGGGGACAGACCTTGGTGGTATTTTGTCCCTGGCCTCTTCCTTCCTTTTTGTTTGCCTGCTTCCTCTTTCCTTCCTCTTTCCCCCTTGTCTGCTTTAGGATCCTGTCTTATCCTTTTTATTTACTTCTCTACTCCCTTCCTTTCCTCTCCTTCCTCCTCCAGTGCTCACCACTGAAATCTCTGAACAGTGAGGCAGAGTAAGTCTTCCCTCCTTGTGAATCAATCGTCTGCCAGTTACTTGGTCACAGCTCTGAGAAAAACTAATCCCATCAGCCAAGTATTTGTTTTTTCCCCCTTCAGATTTCTGACCACCTACTTCCACTAGTTAGTTCCTTGGTTTTTCAAGTGTCAGATTTTTGTCTGTCTCTCTGTAACTCTCCTAAATGTTTTTACCAGTTTATTCTTAGCTGCTTGCCCTTATCTCAGAATGTTGACTTATCACTTCATTACTTCCTCTCCAGAATCATGGTTCTTCAGGACCTGGTTGTCACAGCAGTACTGTGACTAAAAAAACCATACCCAGTGTTTTGAAATGTATGTGTGTGATGTGTGTGTTGTAAGTCAAGTAAAATAGAGAAAGGAGTATTTCATTTAGAAGGGATGATTAACCATGGAAGCAGGATGTAAAATAGCATGGTAAGGAAGAATCAGTCTTAAGTACTGTTGCACTATGAAGGTTAAGGCAGAAAGTAACATGTGTTCCTTCTATTCATCTTTTATAAGTCTCCTCAAGTTTTTATGTTTGCTTAAAGTCAAGTGTACCAGATAAGGATATAGTCTGCTATTTGGGAATGTCATTTCTCCCTCTTGAGTGTATGTCTGACATGCTGTATAGTTAGTGTTGCCCCTGTTTCTTGTGACTCCCGGTCATTGTTCCTTTAATCTCCTGAGAGCCCCCCAGCTGCATCAGATGGTATCACTACCTACCTCTTGTGAATTTGTTTCTTCATTGTTACTCTGTTTGGCTGGCTGAATTTTCCTTAAGTGTTCAGCTTCTTATTTGGAAGAGACTACCTTTACTTCCAGAGATCTTTAGGGGACAAAACTAGATTTTATTAGTAGTACCTTGGGGCTCTGAAAATACAGAAAATCGTGGAATTAAGGACCTTACCAACTGATAGTTACCCAGATCCTAGCTGCAAGGCTGTACTGATGTCCTCTCATCTAGACAGTGGTAGTTTTTGTCAAAGGGTTGATCAGTTTAGGTTATTGATGGCCTGACTCCAGGCTGGAGGTGTAGCTCTGTGGTTGGAGTGCTTGTCTAGCATACGTGAAGCTCTGGGTTTAGGACCCAGCACTGCATAAACCGGGTGTGGTGGTGCACACCTATAGTGTCAGTAGTGGAAGCAGGAGAATCAGAAGTTTAAAGTTGTCCTTGGTTGCATGGCAAGTTTGAGATGAGCCTGGGCTATATGAGACCCTGTCTCTTAAAGAAAAAAAATTTTGACTCCATTTTTCAGTCAAACTGGACAGTAGTCTGTGGTACATAAATTTTTCTGCTATTCTATTCAATAAGAACCTTCAGGCTGATAGCTTTAGTCTCAAAACTGCCTTAAGTCCTTTTCTTGTTTGATCATAGAATTCTAAGGATTGATTCTCTGGGCAGCGGTCCCCGGTTCTCTACCCACCTTAATCTTGTTTGCTCTTCAGAAGAGCTTAACTATGTTACTGCCTTGAGTTTGAAATCATTTCTATCCTCTGTCAGAAAGTCCATGGGCTTGAACACCAAGACTCCTGTATCTTGTAGCACAGATGATTCCTCCACCTTGTTTTTTTAAGATATGAGTTAGTTGTTGTTTCTTCTATGAAGATTTCATTACACTCCCACACCGGTCCAGTTGTCCCTAGAGCACCATTTGTAACTGTGGTTTTAATACCATTTTATGGTCTGCTCGGCTATAAGACTTAAGTTTTGAAGTGTAAACAACTTTTACTCTTTTGCCAACTTTGTAGTGAGTTGTTAATAAAACAGATTGTAAATCACTTTTTATCTTACTAGTATTTCTATTCATCATTGTGAAGTTGTTCCAGAAGGGTTGACCAGAAGGTAGGTGTATGCTAATTCTCCACTAAAAATACCAGTTACAACCGAGTTTAGAGCTAGATGTAAGAATTATGTAAGTGTATTAGTTGGTTTGGTCATGTAGAAGAACACTTTGTCATGTCAGAGCTGACAAGAAAAGTGACAGCAAGTCCCGAGGAGGAGGACTGGGAATTAGAAGCCAGCAGATGCAGTGGCAAGGACTTGAATGAGTGTAGCTAGATGTTTCCCATCACCCATCAAATGAGCGGTTGACAACAATCAGGAACAGTGTTTGTACTGTGATCACTATACTGAACTCCTTAAAGAAAGGGGAGTTAGCATAGAGTTCTGGGCGTGGGGAGGTTGTGTAGGATGATCCTTTATTGAAAACACTTCCTTGTGTTCACACTACACAGTCTGTGGTATACAAGGGCTGGGGTGGATGGCTGGGTTGCGAAAGTTAGTCTCCTCATATGAAGCCCTAGAACCCCAAGCATACATAAACTGGGTGTGGTGGTGCGCCTCTGGGTCCAGCACTGGAGAGCTGGACGCCGGAGAAGCGGAACTTTAAGGTCACCCTCAACTACAGAGTGAGTTTGGGACACACCTGGGCTCATATGGCCCGTAAGGAGTCTTTAAAAGAACCTCTTTTAGCATCAGTAGTACACTCACTGTTTAGTAGTTACTGAAACTCAGATAAAAGTAAAATAATTCCTACCTGCTATTTTAAAGTGTATTTATACCTTTTAAAATGTAAGCTTTTATTCAAAAGTTCAAAATAGTATTTAGGGAAATTAAAATGATTGTTTTGCTTTTAGTGGACTAATCCTTCGGCTTGATTTGATGGTCCATTTTATATTTCCTAAGATAAGCTAATGGGTATTCCCTGACTCAGAAATTATATTATTCTCAAGAGTTGAGAAAACTTAAAATTATCAATTAGTAGTGATTTACTTAAATTTTAAAATGTTCTGATTCCTGAATATCTAAACTTAATTCAAATAATAGATATTTGGTAAAATGAATAGTGAAGATTTTAATAAAAAGTAAATTATCAGATAATATTAAATATGATATAGTATATAAAATTTTCATTTATCTCAGGTGCAATTTTGAATGACCTTAAAATATTTTAACTTATTAGTGCATTTTCTCTTATATTTCCTAATGTTTAAAAATGTCACATTTATTAATTTTGTGTGTGTGGGCATGCATGTGCCACGGGACATGTTAGAGGTTGGAGGACAACCTGTGGGAGTTGGTTCTCTCCTTTCACTGTGTGAATCTCAGGGATTGAACTTAGGTCATCGAGCTTGACAACAGGTACCTTTACCTGCTGAGCTGTCTCCTCAGCCCTCTAGTTAGAGAACTCTAAATGTACACCTAATGAGAACGGAAACTTTGTAATCCTTTTTTTTTTTTTTTTTTTTTTTTTAATTATTCCCTTATAGAATGTTTCTCCATCCCAGAGAGATGAAGTAATTCAATGGTTGGCCAAACTCAAATACCAGTTCAACCTTTACCCAGAAACATTTGCTCTGGCAAGCAGTCTTTTGGACAGGTTTTTAGCTACGGTCAAAGTAAGTATTGTAAGATACTCTCAAGCACAGCTTCTTGTTCAAGGACTTACATGTTAAGCCATAGGTCACTAGTAAAAACACTGTCATGGCAGATGTAGAGATGTTGGGAGGACAGTATTACTTTGGTTTTAAAATTTTGGAAATGACTCCAGTTTAGAGCTTTCCATAGTATTTATTTAACAGTGGGTATGAAAGAACAGAAAAGAAACTTATTTTTGTGCTTAGGAAGATGTAAACTGGGGGAACTGTGAGCTAAATGTATATTTAAGTTTTAAAAACAGAAAAAGCTCAGTTCAGTAACTAAA
>CABHPQ010154344.1:0-21522 GCA_902168405.1 Peromyscus aztecus | reverse complement strand
CCTGAGACTGAAAGCAAACACCGAACACTAGAATTTCGGTGGAGAGCATTCCTGCTGTTCACTTGCTTTTCTAGTCTTCCCTCAGCTACCAAGGATTCAGAAGCTTGAGCTTCATGTGTTGTGTCTGTCGCCTCCTGGTGGTTAAAAGAGGCATCATCCTTGAATCCTCCAGGAAGGAGATCAAAGGATGGGCATGGTGTCGTATTTGCAAGTTGAAACTAGAAGCTATTCACTGCATCCTCTAAAAGACAGGTAAGAAGTTGGTTATCGGTGGAGAGGAAGGGGGGCTGCGACTGAACGTCAGATACAGGTTTTGTTAGTGTTCCTGACACCGTGGTTGGCTCTGAGGGAAGCTGGTGAGAATCCAGAGGTTCCCATTTTACTGTTTGCCTTGCTTAAGAACTATCCCAGTGGCTGCTCTGTCTTTATGTCACTTTACTCAGGACCCTAAAGTGAAGCAAGCTGTACTTGAACATCACTGCCCAAAGCAATGTGATGGCCTCTCTCCTTTAGAAGAAAATGTGGTTCAGCTCCTGCAACATGTTCTCAACGGAAAGGAAGGTACTACTGTGCCAAATGTTCTCATCAGAGAAGCATATACCCTCAGATCACAACAAATTCAGGGTTGGATGAAGTTCGTCTTCAAAGTATCTCAGATCTTCACCTTTTATCTGACAGGAAGTTTTAACAGGAATGCTCTTTCTGAAAGCTCCCAAGTTCTTGAACCTTTAAGCTATGTTAATGAGGTCTCCTATACCCATTATTAATGTTTTGAGTTCTGGCCACTAGGTGGTGCTCCCAGGAAAAGAATAAATCACCTTTTTAACTTCATGAGAAATTGTGGTGTTTGAGTTCACTATGGTACTAGCAGATAAATGATCTGGTGACTAAGTCCCTCCTGATACATCCTCAGGTTTTGTGGTTATAATTTTACTCCATTTCGGGGTGTGTGTACGGATGGAGGTCGCAGGACAACTTGAAGCAGGTTTTTCTCCTTCCACCATTGGGGCTCATGAGACTGAAGAAATTTGCAAGGAGCAGATAATAGCTGCATACTAAGTCTCAGGCAAACAAAGAACCCAGAACCACTTATATACATCAAGCACCCTGATGAGTGAGTTGTGTGTAGTCCCACAAAGGAGACTAGAAATAAAGAGACTGAAAGGCATCCAGATCCCAGAATCTTGCTGCTTTTGGTTTGAGTTGGATTTAACCACTCATTAGGACACGAGAGATAATTGCATATATTTAAAATAATTGTCATTAGGAATTAGACTGGAAGTTTTCTGTTCCTGATCGGTTTGTCTTCGTGGGTTTTTGCATACACTGATGTGTAAGATGCAGGGTCGGACAGAGAGAAGCTGTTTGGGCCAGCTCTGTTACTTTTTGTTGAAAAGGTGTAAAGAGGTGACCAAGAATGTCTTGCCTGCTATACAAGTTCTGGGCTAAGGGTAGAAAGAACAGCTCTTGACTCAGTACAACCTTCATAGTCTACCAAATGCCAGAACTGTTCAGCTTATTGTGTTACACACAGCTAAGCAGAAAGAAAAAACTAACACCTCTGTGTTCAGTGAACTTGCGGCTCATTTGGTGGAAACAGTTGAAGAGGAGGACACTCCAGAATGAAAACCAAAGTTAGCAAACAGCTATGGAATGTGTTTGTGGGAGGATGGCGCCCTACTGCTTTTCAGAACATTTGTCTCAGATAGACGAGTAAGAGACCGGCATCCCTTTCCTTGGCTCCAAACACTGGCTGTGTTTAAGAGGCACACTGAGGAGTAAGTATGAGTGAGCATGTGGCTAGTCTCAGCTCCTAATGTGGGCTGGGCACATGGAACAGAATACAGTATTCAGAAAGGGGAAGGAATGGAATCGGACAGCTAGGAGAGCTGTCCCCAAACCCCGCTGAGAAAACATGCGGAGCCCGGCTTTTTATGGGATGTTACTCCATTCCTCTCATTCACTAAGCTGTGCTTTGTGGGACAGGGTCAAGCTCAGGTAACAGCCTCTGCTCCACTCATGTGGCAGCCACAGTTTTAAGTTTCCGCAGTGGACTGAAAGGCACCACCACCACCACCGAGGCAGACATGAAATTGCTGCATCTCACATGATGTTCTGCGGACATCCACACATGCACTTACGGACAGCTACCAGTCGGGACTAGGAGGCTGGCGTGGGAAGAAATGGGCATTTAGGCTCAAATCAACACATTCCTTCTTTCCACTAGTCTGGGTACAGCGGCTGCTTGCTAGTGACTGATTTGGAAGCCAGATGGTGGCAGACATAAAGGACTAGGTGTCACTACAAGCATTCAAGCACAAGGGTCTTTGAAGAAGCCACAGTGCCCTGTCGATCTCCATGGCAGAAAGATGGCTTTCTGCAAAGCAAAAGGCTTTGTGCAGGTCATTACATACGGTCACAATTGTATTTCTTAGACATCCAAAAATGTTTGCCCCATAGTCTGTGTCAGTGGTGAACAAAGAACTAAAGAAAGTTTTATATGGTTGGTACCATCCACCGATGCTGAAATGTCTGCATGTTTGGTCACACATATTGAGATATGTGCCTCCCCCCCCCCCCCATCGCCCCAGCTCAGCATACATTAATTCAGGACATATTTCTTCTTCATAATGTACTGTGCTGGTCTCAAGTAGAACACGTAGACTATACTTGGATAAGCAAGTATTTGAAACTGAGTGGTACTTTTTAAAGTTTGAGTGGAGAACAAAAAGGCTGTTGCCATCAGAAACAGGTTCTAGAGGCTTAGTTCTGTTTTTCTCTCCTACAGTCTAGATTAGGATAAGCCAATACATTTATTATTGCTGGTGATTGTCCTCAGCAAAATTTCACAGGAGGATCTGAGGACTCAACAGTTTTGTCAACATCTGAGAAAAGGAGCCACCTGAAGCAAAATGCCAGATGAATGGCAGTCTATCTTAGGAGACAGAGCAGTTCTTGGCCAGTGGGTTCCACAACAGGGGTCCCTATGGTCACTGAAGATGCTAGCCTGCTTGGACTCCCCGATCCCAGGAGGACGAGCCACTCACACTTCTCACCTAGGGTCTCAGAACAAAGGGAACAAGTTCTTAGGCAAAACCCTGCTACCTGACTTGACTTTTAAACATTGCTCAGACTATGACCTGAAACAATGCCTTTTAAAACGAATGAATGATGGTATAAAATTCATACTAAAGGACTGAAAGAAGAAGAAAGGGACAGCTAATAGTAATCCTTGGTGGTTTCGGCATGGCCCCACGTTGAACACAGCGATGTAATGTTCTGGTGTCAGAGCTGGTACCGACACCCCTTCCGCTAGTCACGGCACAGAACCGCTGCTGTTGTGTACGGTGATGGGGTGTTTGGGTCGCTTACAAGCTCCAGGGGAAGTGACCTGGATGCCTCACATTTAGAAATACTTTCTAGTAATGCAAGCTGCCTGCCAACAAATGCATCCCGTGACTCTAAGCGACCTCTTCCCAAGCACTAAGGACCAGTGTCTTCACTGGTCCACAAAAGCACTGTACCTCTTACCTAGGGGGCCACTCCAAAGGATTCTGACCAAATGCAACTCACCCCAGTGCCATGAGCTACCTCCTATGGAGATGAAAATATTTTAAGATGCAAACAAGCAAAGCTGTAGACAAGTACTCAATCTGGAAGGTAACTTCATTCTTTACACTAGATAGGAATTTGGAAGTTGTCCCTTGACTTCTGTCTGAGAGGTGAATAATATGTAAGTATCCTAGCCCTGAGCCCGATGGACAGGTCTGCACTGGAAATCACAGCTTGCTCAACTGGCACAAGTGTTTCTGGATATGGGTGGATTTTAAGTGATCTGATGCAAATGCTTTCATCCCCAGCAAGCCTTTTGCAGATAGTCTGGGGAAAGTCATGTGAGTCCCTCTGTGAAGACATGGACCTTTGGTACCGATGCACTTATTGGGGAGGGGATCTATACATTATTTGGTGTTCATTACATGGTTTAAAAAAGAAAAAAAAAGTAAAACCATGGGCAGGAGGTGAAGCAGGGCTTCAGAACAGACACAAAGGCAGGGACGGGCCAGAACTTATTTTAAGATCTCTTTAAATATAAATTGAGCCCCAGAGGCAGAAAAGTCATTTACCCAACACTGGCACAATTCAAACATAATTAAGACTTGTAGATCAAAACTCTAGTAACAAAAAGGGGCATTTTCAAATTGCATCTAAGATAAGAAGACATTAAACAGAATTTTGAGCCTTAAAAGTGATGGTATTCCCCCTTGAAGTGAGCTTGAGACGGGCATAATTTTTGATACCAAAAGTTTAAATAACAAATACAAAAAAGCAGGACGGGCTGGTTGGAATCCCCCGCCCCCCCCAAACAAACAGAACTTCCTCTCCAACAGCTTATGTAAGGGGTGCAGGCAACCGGGTCAAATAAAAAATGGCTCCTGAACTTAAAGGAAGGATGCCCACTTCTTCCTCTCAAGAGGCAGATGGTCAGCTGAAAAATAAAAACACCACATCAATAGGACGTTCCAGAGGAAAAACCGCAGCCATCTCTGTACATGCAATAGCAAATACTTTTTCTTTAATCCCAAACCGAAACAACCCACAAAACTAACAGAAGGCAAGGGTTGTCCCACTCTTAGGACCTGCTGATGGCTGAGGATCCTCATGGGGCTGGTCAGAGTTGCCCGAGGGATAGAGCTCGAGGGGTACCCATGAGCTAAGTTTGCCCCACAGGTGGTGCCCACCTCAAGTGGGGTACATGCTCTCTTCGGTCCATAAGGTCTTAGATCAGGAGGTTCAAGAATATGGCAGCTAGGCAAGAGCATTCCAGCCCGAGACCCGGGGTTTGGACCCAAGTTCTCTATTTCACTCTCGATAATAATATTGTCACTATTTTTGGTAGTTGAAGTCACTTCAGTAGCCACTGAGGGTGGTGGTTTGTAAACAGACATTGACAAATACAAACAGCAGTGCAATATTTGACCCAGACTGTAAAGGACGGGAGGCGATGACGGAAATGAGGTAACTCTTCCCCAACTCGTGTGAGCAGACAGCTCCTGCTCTTCTAATGCTGTCCATTAAGAGAGAGTAGGGCTTGGCAACGGGATGGCTACATAAAGAAGAAGCTACAGAGAGAAAAAAGAAAGGTTCAGATTCAAATTGATTCTTAAAGCCAAAAAAATAAAAATAAAAAAGCACACTTCTCTACAACCAGCTGTGGAGGCAGCGGTGTGTCCGTTAAAGGGCCAGCGTCACGAAGCGCGGCTGAGGGGAGGGGTGTGGTGGCAATGTGAACACCGGACACCCGGACCAAGGGAGGGGAGGATGCCTCTGCTGGACACTGAGGGTCATGGATGCACCGGGCAGGCAGGGACAGGAAGGACTGTGGTGAGGAATGTGTGAGCTACAGGACACCCTAGGGCAAGTGTCTTGGAGAAGCTAGGCCGACCAGACAGCAGCGCACCACGACCAGGTCCACCACACAAGGCAAGACGGCAGGGGACGGTGGCGTCCCCACTTCTTTATGTGATGTAACAAGCACGCGTGTGTACACAGGCATGTCAGGCAGGGGCTGGAAAGAACTCACAAACGGGCACACAGAACAACGGTTGGGTAAAAATATATTTCCCGTTTTACGTCTTGGCACTAGTGATATATGCATAGGTCACCTGTCACCACACCATGTTAACAGACACTGGAGGGACTCAGCGGGCCGCCGAGTCAGCACTTTCGAACTTGCAGGAACGATATGCTTCACATCAGTACAGTTATTTTAGTTCTTAGAAAAAACGACAAGTGTCTAACATGCAGCGTACATACATGACAATTCTGCATCAACACTGAAGGATTACACAACAGTTTAGAAAACATTGGTTATCTTCAAACAGCAAAAACGACAGTTCTAGAGCTACAGTTTAAGGCATATCAGCATATTTTAAAATCAAGAAATAGACGAAAGTTCTACTGCTGTTCACAGCTTAATTTTCAATTTATTTTTAAAAATTCCCTTCATACCGACACACAAACTAGACTCTGTAGGTCATAATTCAGCTAACAACTCCATAATAAACGTCCTGTCATGGAACTAGGACTTTTGGAAACTGACACCTGACAAGTCCAGACACTTGTGAATGGCAAAGTCAAGGGATCCAAATGGACAGTTCTGGAAGGACCACACAGAGACAGTATGATGTGGGTGGGTGGGATGAGGGGGTGCCTGAACACCGACTCTGTGGAACACTTAGGGGTGTGTCAGGAAAGTGAGACAGCCAAGTCCACCCGTCAGAGGTGCACAGGATGGAGAGGAGGGCAAGAGCTGTTGCTGGTGAGTTGCAAAGTAGAGAGGGAGGAAGAAAGAGAAACCCAGGCCCCAAGTCAGGTGGAATGGTTCCCCTGGCTGAGAGATGCCCCTTCGGATCAATTAATACAGAGCCCAAGCTGGGGAAAACAGTCCTGCACTGCCTCCGGATTCTCATGCCGGCCATTCTGTCATAGGCCGCAGCACGGAAGACAGTACAGGGAGCACGGTCCAGAAGGAGCAAAAGATGCTCAGAGAGGCCAGACAAGGCTGTCCGACAAAACAACAAAAAGAAGTGGCCGCTGCGCATTTAGCACAAAGGTGAGGCCATCAGACTAAGATCCCAATGGTAAGGGAGCAGGAAGGGCGCAGAGACATTGTTTTCTGACTTTCTGTTCAGGGGCACGGTGGGAGTTTCTTGCTCCCACTATCAGAACCAAAGGCCCACCCCAGGATGCCATGCAGAACGATGTCTGCAATGAGTAACCAATACTCTGCTTCCACTGAGACCAAGAGGAAGCAGAAACTGTGGGGCAAAATAGGAACGTGGCCGGCAGAGATTTAGCTTTAAAAAAAAAAAAAAAAACCAAAAAACAAAAACCAAACTTATCTGTCCCGTTTGTTTCCCCTAATCTCAAACAGAAAGATCCCAGAGTTCTCACTCCTGTACTTACATGCAAAGGCGAAAGCACATCCAATTAGATTTGAGAGAATCGTTTATTCCGTGCAGAGCCAGGGACTACTGTGAAGAAAGGCATAGAATAGATACGGAAAGAAAGGAGCAGCAATAACGGACTCCAGGAGGCGTGGGGGCAATAGTTTCAGAAGCAATATAGCTTTTTGTGTTTTGTTTTGTTTTTTAAAGCTTTTTTTTTTTTTTTTAGGATTCTCTTGGCTTTTTATTCCCTGACTCTCCATAGGATTTATTTTACTGTGGAAAAAAAAAATGTAAAGAAAGAAAAAAATTCAATCAATATTATCTTGGCATCAAAAAGTCCACTGGATGATTTTTTTTTTAATTTTTGCTGAGCTTATCTTAAAAAGCTTTTAGGGATGTGAGAAACCAAATGCAAGGGTTATTTTCTATTACAAGGCATAAAAACAAAACGCTCACACAAGCAGTGGCTGGAAACAAGCATACGACACAGATGCTCAAGCTCTTAGGTGGTGCCCAGCGAAGCAGCAAATGCAGCCGCAGTTTAGTGAGCATGCATGCCACCAGTGCTGCTGCTCCATAGCTAGCCAGAGAAATGGAAGCAAAGCTAGTGTCTGTCCTGGAGCGCCTCCTCCATCAGCAAGGATGGTGTCGGTGGTGGGTGGGGGCGGCTGCTGCTCTGTGGCTTCTGTCCCAGCCTGGTCTGTACCCCAGTGAAGGCAAGTTCCTTACTTTGCCTAAAGAAGCCTAGATCAGTTTATGAAAGACCCCTGCTTTCTTTATGTGGCTGGGAGATGAAGAAAAGGAGAACATAAAAACTTGGCTGGGATCAGATCAGGGCTGGCTGGACAATTTTTTTTTTTTTTTTAATCTCACAGAGCGGGAGATGCAGCAGGTTTTATCCCATTCCTGGGTAACTGGTGATGTTTGAGGGGAAATGCAGAGGCAAAGGACTGGGTTCATGAGAAGCGTTAGACGGCGGGGAAAGCCAGGGGATCTTGTTAGGAGGGGTAGCCAAGCAGATGACAAGAAGGAACAGTGGACAGGAGAGAGAATGTGCCCTTCTCCCTCTCACACAGCAGGCAGATGGGGCATGGGGCAGATGGCACACGAATCAGTGCTGGCCCAGGGGGAGGCCAGGTGACTGATGACCCCAAGAGACAGAGCAGGAGGAGCTAGTCACAGTGAGGGATGAGTGAGGAAAATTCCTTAGAGACGGCTGTATCTCAACATGAGCAAGGGCAGAAGCGAAGCTGACCCACAGCCTCTTCATTCTCTACTTTGAGTGACGGTACACTGTGCTCACTCCTGTCCATCCTTCTAGATTTGTGCTACAGGTAATACAGTGTGAGGCAAGTTTTCTATCTGAACTACTTATGGCAGTTGTTTTTTTTTTTTTTCATTGCGACTTGTGAAAATTTATATTAGAAGTAGCCATATCCTGGAGTCAACCTCCAGGTCTCCCCTCAGCCTGCTTAAGGAAAATACAGGTGGGTGGGGAGGGTCTGAAGAACAGGGGTGGGGTAAATCCCCTCACTGTAAGTGGTAATCCAGCATCCTTAGTGGAAGATTCTCTGGCTAAGCAATACTTAATGAGCTGGTCTTTGAGATCTGGACCTGTGAAAGCATCAGGGACTCCCTGGTGGAGGTGAACAGAACCACGTTTCTTACACCAGTCCACAGCAGCTCAGCCAGACTTTGAAGTGGGCGTTCAGATGCAGACTCCATCCCTAAGAGGGTCTGAGCAGACCACAAGCTTGGGCCAAATAACCAAGTGCCTAAATGAAAAAGTCATACAAGCAAAAAGCCCTCTAGGATGCCCACTCACCGGGCTGCCGACTTCCAAGCCTGCCTGTGGTTTGTGGCAAGTGTGGAGAAGAAACTATCAGCTCAGGGGCTGGGCAAGCATGAGATGAATAATCAAGACAAGGCAAGTTGTTGACATGGCTACTCAGGGTTTTAGTTCAGCTGCTGAGGCGGTGAGCTTTCCCGTCAGATGCACAGGTAGTATTTTACCCCACTCTCCTTGGTCCAAAGCAGCATAGTGACAGACATGCTTCTGGCCGCCACTGGGAACGGGTACACAAGGCAAACCATCGACTTTCCAGAAACAAAGTCCAGCCGCACGAGCGTTCGCTGACACTCCCCTTGTTCTACGGTTTTCTACCACCCGACAACATTCAGCAAAGTGAGCTAGGAGTTACTGGGATGTGGGAGGGAGGCAACACAAAATCATACAGGGCACGGACGACAGAGATGCACTATCACTGCAAAAGCAGGTGAATGCGGGAGCGTCCTTGGCTGGCCCGGCTTTATGTGAAGCTTGCGCTGTAAGTTAAAACACAGAACGAAAAAGTTAGAAATGGTCACAAATTAAATGAAAAGAAAATCAGGAGCGCCAGCACCAGCATTCAGCGATGGCGAATGCTCATGCAATGATTATGGGACTGACAGAAATCAAGAGGAAAAAAAAAAAAATCCGAGCAGGCCATTCTACAGGAAGAGCAAAGCAAACCTTGAATACTGAACAGGGAGCCCAGGCTCCGTTCCCTTTAGCATGGAATTGACATTCAGGAGTGACTTCTTGAAACCAAGGCACAGTCCAGTGGAAGGAGCCACTGTTTGGTTTGGTTTTTCTCAGATAACACAGAGCTATGGTCTGTGAGGAGTGGAGATCACACTGGGACTGAACAGAAGCGTCATCTTCCACTTCCGGGCTGTGGGGGGAGCCAGAGAATAAACAGACAACAGGTGTCTTTGTACGGGTGACTTGGGAGATCTAAAGGAGCTTGCAAACTGGAATAGAGTGGATGGAGGACATGCTACTGGCCTAGCTGGGCAGGGCTGAAAAAGAACATGGTTAGAGCTACAGCAATGCCAGGATCTTTCCCGCAACGCCAAACCTGGGATCTGCACGGCTAATTTTAGGCAATTCCAAACATGCAACTTTATTACTTAGCAAAAACCCAAACCAATAATAAAAAAATTTCGTTTAGAAAAAAAACGGGGAGGTGCGTAGATGTGTGCACAGTGCAGCCATCACGTGCCAGTTGAAAAGGAAGACGCTGAGGTCCCCTTTGGGGTCAGATGCAGCTCAACCAGCAAGTGCCTCCTGGCAACTGTGTTTGTAAAGAGTTTTCAGGAGAGAGAGAGACCCTGTCCACTGCAAAACTTACCCTCGGACAGTCCTACCACAGTAGGACAGCCCCGAATGAGGAAAGTGACTTGGTGACCAGAGAGGGCAGAAGGTGGGGTCCAGCTAATGGCAGGGCCAGGGTTAGTTCTACTTTGTAATCCTAGGAAATGTTATATGCTCTCATGCCATCTACTTACCTAGGTTAAAAAAGGAGCGTGTTGTTAGAATAGAAAAAAACAAAGAGTTTCAAACTATTAGAAAGCGAATTAAAACTGGCGATGTGTGCACAGCGGCCTTCTGCTCAGCACAGCCAGCTCCTAGGGCCATGGGGCAACCTCACACCTGCTGGCGGGATGGCCAGGAGGAAGAACCTTCCTCTTCCTGCTCAAAGCGCTGCTCTGGTTGTCTCGGTTACTGTCTTTCTGTGGTCCTCTAGCCAAAACCCTCCACTGTCACTGACAATAAGAGGGGTGTTTTTTTCCCCCTCTTTTTTGAACTCAGGCCTCCAACTAGCCTTTGCTTTCATTATACAAGCAGAAGTACGGAAAAGGGTAAGAACCAAGGGACACCAAAAATCCAGGCCCCTGTCAGGCACTGCACCTGGGGATTATCGAGAACCAAGTCTAACACCATCGATAATAAATGAGAATATATAAATAAAGCTAAAATAGATTTTAACACAGACGTCATGTAAACTTTAAAAGCATTATACATTGGTAAAGCCCAGGGTGGGAAGGAAATAAGTCAGCATGTTCCAGAGCAAAGATGTCTGTTTCTAGAAGGAGGGTTTTAATGGAGGTACAATAATGGTCAGTTCTTGGGACTTTTATTGCTAAAAGGCACATCCAGTATACATGAAATATTCTTTTTAACACTGCTGGTCTTGTAGAAACATTTTTAGTTTAAAACTTGTACCTCCACACACTTCAATGCTTCAGGGTAAGAAAGGCTACTACTTTTTGGGCTTCCTAAGCTCTGAGTGAGCAGTCTCTCTCTCTCTCTCTCTCTCTCTCTCTCTCTCTCTCTCCTCCCCCTTACACACACACACACACACACACACACACACACACACACAGAAAAACCTCTGTAGTTTTTCCCATTTAAACAATTTGGATCAGGGTTCAACGCCAAATGGCTTTGACCCTGGCTTGCTAGGTGGGGATGCCACTCACGGGGTAAGGATGCCACGGTCAGTGTTAGAAGCTTTTCCAACACACTGAGCAACAAAGACTTGTACTGAACTAGACTGTCGAGGCAGTGGTTTCTCTGAATTAGCCCACAAGTCTGGCTGCTGGACTCCTTTGGTGACTTGGATCTACACCAACCCCAGTGAAAACCCTACGTTATCCACATGGACCAGTCCCGTTATTGCTTGGACCAGTTTCCGGCTCCTTCGTTCCCTGGACACGTTTCCTACTGCTTCAGTGCCTGCTAAAGCGATGTGTGTAGAGCACGACTTTCAATGGCACCATAGCGGTGCAAAGGCTACACACAGGCACACCACAGTTCCTTAGGGGTAAGCCTGGGGCGTGTGAGCCAGGACTGAGTGGCGACCGAACTGGGCGGTCTCAATCGGGACTGCGCAGACTCAGTCCTAAGTGCTACGGTTTCCAAAGAAGGAAAGGCTTGGCTTGCATCAGTCCCACCGTTTTTTTGTTGTTACTCGGTGCCTGCCTTTCTCCCAGCACCTTAGCATCTAAGGATGAAGAACAGGAACCCGAAGGCAGGCTCCAGGGTTCCCTGGACGGCTGCGTGCGCTAGCTCAGTAGGTTCTGGAGTGGAGCGTGGCATCCCAGGGCTTGGTACGAGCCGTGGAAAAGTTTTCCAAGTGCCTCCCTAGCACCATACTCGTCAAACCCACAGCTACTGTCGCAACACTGCCCCCTCTGCTCTTGAGGGTGACTCGAGGGACAGCTTCAAATCACAGAAGTTCAAGAGGTGCACCTCTCCGCTGGTTTCTGACGCCTGCTGGGGTGTGTGTGTGTGGGGGGGGGGGGTGCCACCGGAAGTGACGACACAAGAGCAGCTTCGGGCCCTTTGGCACTTGAAATCAAGGCTGTGTTGAAACTGCTCTGTGTGGGGCTCGGGGGTGCCATGAGGGTTGTTGCTAGGCTATGCTAAACGGGTGGGCATTTCGGTTGAGTTTGCACAGTAAGATAATCGTCCAGCTTGTCGAATTTAGAAAAAACCCAGCGCCCACCAGCTGCACTTTGGAATAACATTCGGTAGCTGGATCGCCATACTAACAGAGCAGAGAACCACGAGAACAACTGGGATTTTAGAATGCTCTTTTACCAAGAGTCAGGAGAACGCCTCCAGGGGCACTCAGAGAAACCCGCCCGTCTTCCCTCAGTCTCCTGGGGTGGGTACTGAAGCTGCTACAAGTAAGAACCGACAGGCTGCTCCAGTCCTGACGGCTTGATGGCCCCAGTGACGTCTATAAGTTAATCCCTTGTACCCTTCAGAAATACCTTTAAAAACCCCTGCCCTCTCCCCTGCACCGTCGAGAAAAATACTTGCTTTTGTTTCTCTGGCAACAGACCAGTCTCCAGTCTGTAAGTAGGAAAGGTGGACATGCAAGAGAAGAGATTGTTAGCGGTCCCCAGGAGGCGGGCGACACCTGCTTACTTTTTCTTATCCTTGTCCTTCTTGGTCTGCTGGGCCCCGGACTGCTGGGCCTGGGACTGCAGGAGCTGAGCCGCTGCCTTCTTCTTCTGGAAGTTGCTCACCTCCTCCTCAAGCTCCTTCTTCTTGTCTTCCACCTTTTTCTTCTCCTCTTGGTGTGTCCGCTTCAGGAGGTCGAACTTCTCATGAAGCTGGGAGGGGTAAAGGAACAAACCAGGCTCGGTGAAAGGCATAAAAGTCTGAGTGACACCGGCAGTGTGGGCCCGCGCAAAACCCCAGCGTGCGGTCCACAGCTGGAGGTGGGACTCTCAGCTCCTTCTCCAGCACCATGCCTGGGTGCCGCCATGCTTCCTCCCATGATGATAACAACGGGCTACACCTCTGAGGCTGTAAGCTGGCCCCCAGCTAAATGCTTTCTAACATAAGAGTTGCTGGGGTCCTGGTGTCTCGTCACAGCCATACAAGAGTGACTAAGACAAGCCTGAAGTATCTGGGTGGCTTATGGAGAGGTAAGGTCAGGATGTTGAGTCCTGAGCATCTGTTACTTGAGCTCCTGGAGGTTAAACACCTCTTAGGTACTCTCTATGATAATAAGGTACTTATTTAATGATTTATTATTATTTTTGGTATTTTGAGACAAAGTCTCTCTATGTAGCCCTGGCTATCCTGGAACTTACTATGTAGACCAGGCTGGCCTCAAACTCAGAGATCTGTCTGCCTCTTCCTCCTGAGTGCTGGGACTAACAGCATACACTACTATACCCAGAAATAAGGCACATTATGTTTGAAAGCATAAAGACGGCCAGCAAGGTGGTTTACTGGGTAAAGGTGCTTACTGCCAAGCCTGACCTGAGTTTGGTCTCTGGAACCTACGTGATAGGAGAAAACAGATTCCTTCAAGTTGTCTTCTGATCCACCCCCCTCCCACACACAATTTTAAGTAATTTTTTTTTTTAAAGCATGAAAAGGGTAAAAATTAACCATGAGCCTAATAGCAAAGTCACCCTTTTGATAAAAGTGGGTTCTTGTTTCTGGGCCTTTAGGAACACATATGAAATACTTAGAGATTACAGTGTTCACACACACATATATATTTTAGCTGTACACAAACTAACTGTCTAAATAAGAATAACAACTTCTAACATTTGACAAAACAAAAACAAAAACCCACTCATGGGCCGGGGCACAGCTCAGTGGTAGAAGGTCTACCATGCCGGCGTGAGGCTCTGTCTTGATCTTCAGACCCAAACAAGAAACAAAAACGGAAAGAGAGGAGTCACTGAAGTCTGAATTTTAGCCCTTCATCCACTCGGCTAAGGTCAGCTGATAATACTCAATTTCCCTTTCTCTGCAGCAAAACCATTTTAAGCACCAAGCTACGTAAATGGCCTCCAAGCTTCACTAGCTTTGTAGAAAGGATTTATTTATTTTCACGTGTATGTGTGTTTCGCCTGCTTGTATGTCTGCGCACCACCTGCATGCCTGGTGCCCACAGAGAGGAGAAGGGGGCATCGGATCCCCTGGACCTGGAGCCACAGGCCGTTGTGAGCCACCATATGGGTGCTGGGAATTGCCGCCGCCGGGGCCTCAGGAGAAAGAGCAGCCACTGCTCTCATCCGCCATTCATCTCTGCAGCCCCAAGTTTCACTAGTCTTTGGAAAAACAAGTCGCAAACATTACTTCGAAGAGTACTGAGCCTTAGGGAAGTGTTGTAGTAAAAAGTCGTATTAACAGTGAGGTTGGCCTGGGTGGGGACCCAGGTGGAGTCAGAGGGTGCCACAGCAGGAAATGTGCTGGAACAGGAGTAGTGGGGTGTGGGTAGACCTGGGTAAGACCGTAAGGCAAAGCGCCTCCACTATTTACCTCGCTTAGTCGGCTGGGCCCCAAATCTCACATTTGAAGACTTACAAACTGGGGAAACTCAGAGCTGAAAAGACCACATGATCAGGGCATTTGCTGCTTGGTGGGGAAGCTGCTCTTGCGATAAAGGGGAAGGAGAACGCATCTTGTACCAGTGTGACTTCCCATGAATTACAAAGTACTAATAAAAGGCTGCCTCCGGTTTCGGCCTCCTGGAGGACAGACAGAGCGCTCACCTCTTTCTCGGCCTCTTTAAGTTCCGCCTCCTTCTCCTTCACTCTCATGACAAACATCTGTCTCATCTCCTCCTCTTTCTTCTGCAGCTCTCCCAGGAACTCGTTCCTTTTTGCTTCATACGTCTCCTGCAGGCTATAAAGACCCACAAACCAAGACGGGGCATGAGGTGGCATCAGACGTTTCAGTTCATGTCATTTCTCCCCTTCTCGTTCCAAAAAAGAAACAACTGCTGCTTTACCACACTCAAGCGCAAATGAAATGAGTTTTCCTCTTCTTTACGCTGAGATTGCAGAGACCAGTATGTCCAAAAGCATAACGCAGCGCCAGAGGCCTGCGGCTAACCAGCCAGGATTTAAGAGTTCTGCAAGATGGCGGGCCTCGTATCATAGGTGAAAATGCAGGAGCTGGAGTCAGACAGAGCAGCACGGTAATTCTGGCCTCAACTGACTGACCTTGGTAGGCACAGCTCGCTAGTCCCCTACACAGGGGTTTCAGACACAGTAGCACGTGCCTCCCTGAGACGAGACTGTGTGAATGAGTTATAAGGAAATTGAGAAAAGCATCTGACATACAAGCAGTGCTTACTAAGAACTTCCCTCCTCCGCACATCTCCCTCTAACCCATGATGAGAGATTAGTGAGAAGACCACCTTCTAAAGGTGGGGCAGGAAACTGTCACTTCTCAAGCCACATTCCAATTTTAAGTGCTGTGGGGAGGAGTCTTAATTTCAATTTGAATCCTCTCTACAGTCTCCCTCTCTACAGAACTCAGAGCCCGCGTTTCATACTGAACGTCCTGACTCCACTGTATCTCCGTCAGAACAAAGACATTGATAGAGAAGAAAGTGCTTTCGGTAACACGAAGGACCCCCGCCCCCCATGCATGTACCACAAAGAAACAGTAGCTGGTGTTTACATGGCACTGCTTTCTCTTTTGTAGTTTACCTAGGACAGCTGAGTGGTAACAGAGCCTGCAGGTAGAGTCTACCTTTGTCACAGACCAAACTTCCCCGAGGGCATACTATACTACAGACCAGACAGCGACTATGGACACCTCCAGGCACCCTGTAGGGCCGCTCACAGAAGTCACACCTGCCCACTGAGGCGGTTTATAAAGCAGGAAGGCCCAGCGGGGAAGCACTCTGGTGGGGGAACAGCAGCAAGTAGACAGCTCCAGTCACAATGAAGAGTACCACAGGGCAGGAATTTCACACTTCCATAACTGACAACCTCATAGTTCATGAAAGGTAAGTTCTCTACCCTGGAACTACTGCCAACCCTCTGCTGATAAGCAGACACTCGTTCTGAGTTTCAGACGTTTTTATTTTACAAGACAAAAGCAAGTTGGACATATTAATATTAACTACTTTTGTTTTCTTTTGTTTTTCCGAGACAGGGTTTTGTCTGTGTAGTTTTGGTGCCTGTCCTGGATCTCACTCTGTAGACCAGGCTGGCCTCGAACTCACAGAGATCTGCCTGGTTCTGCCTCCCGAGTGCTGGGATTAAAGGTGTGCACCACCACTGCCCGGCAAGTATTGACTAATATTAATAGCAACGTTTAGGTTTCAATTTTAAGAGACCTAGAATTATATCAACAGTAGACCTTATGATAAATTTTCGGTCACCTTTGTCTGTGCATCAGACTTGCACAGGCAGAGGATAACCTGATCCTGGCACAAAATCTTAGAGAAAACTTAGTTTCTTCTTAGTATAATGGATGAATGGACCCCTCTCTTCAAGCAATGCAGCCTTATACAGAAACAACACTCAACCTGTGTTCTGAGATCATGACCTAGTTTCATCTTCAAAGGAGCAGGTTCTGGGGTCAAAATAGTAAGCATGCTCTTCCGTCGGGGGATTCGTCATGCACAGTGGACCCCACCCTGGCAGCACACCACCACATGAGCACATCTCAGTGTACTTTTCTAAAAACAGATGGCCAACTAGCTCTACTCCTGGGAACGCTGATCCTGAACAACTGGCTATGGTCAGTCTGCTTTGGAATGTCTTCCAGGTGACAACCTGTGACCAGTTTGATGGCCACTGCTTGTCTTAAATGATCTAAGAAGCCCTTCAGTAAAAACAACTATCTACCTTGGTTACCTTGGAGCTCCTCAGATCTGGCTGGGTGTGGACTTTGTGCAGTAACTCAGGACACGTTTCAGGTGACGATTCAGGTGACGAGGACTCTCCGAATGTCTCTGTCACATCCAGTCCCATCACAGCCCTACACGTGCATTAGTTTCTGAACCTGTTTTCAAACTATGGATCATGACCCAATCAGGGGTTTTTGGTTTGTTTGTTGGCTGGCTGGTTGGATTTTCAAGACGGGGTTTCTCTGTGAAGCCGTCCTGGCTGTCCTGGAACTCACTTTGTAGATCAGGCTGGTCTCAGAGGTTCACTCACCTCTGCCTCCTGAGTGCTGGGATTAAAGGCATGCACCACCATGCCCAGACCATCATGGCAGTTTTAACCAGTGCTAAAAGACAAGGTTTAAGAGGCCTGGGTAAGAAAATACCTGAGTATAATGCAGACAAGAGGAGTCTGCACTTTGCCTGAGCTGTAGACACTGGGTCACACTGCAAAGTGTTTTTGTTTGTTGGTTGGTTTGGTTTTTTTTTTTTTTTTTTTTTTTTGGTTTTTCGAGACAGGGTTTCTCTGTGTAGCTTTGTGCCTTTCCTGGAACTCACTTGGTAGCCCAGGCTGGCCTCGAACTCACAGAGATCTGCCTGCCTCTGCCTCCCGAGTGCTGGGATTAAAGGCGTGTGCCACCGCCGCCCAGGCCAAAGTATTTTGTATGTGGAAAGTTCAATCCAAACTTGGAATGCCTCTGTCCCAAACAATGCCCTACTGAGGGTCAGATTGGTAAATGTTGACATCCAAGATGAAAAGGAACGGGCTCCACAAATGCTGCTCAGTTGTGCTGCTGTATCCTAGGATGTGAACTAGCTTTTGAACTCTAACACAGGAACAATGATCATAGTGATGGATGAGACCGATGTCCAAAGCCTTTGGTTACAAAGGACTCAAACGACTTTACTGTCTGCAGGCATGGGACCCTACGCAGCTCAGAAGAGTCACTACATGCACAGCATGCTGAGGGTCACCACGGCAATGGCACCATTGGCAATCCCCAGCTTCAAACTGGAGCCACTGACTCCCTTTGCGAAGTGAGGCACTGTGGTCACCACGCAAGGTTTTCAGCTGGTCCCAGTGACCTGATCTTTCTTTGGAAGCCCAGAGAAGGTTTTCTTTGCTGGCATCAAG
This sequence comes from Peromyscus aztecus, assembly GCA_902168405.1. Lineage (NCBI taxonomy): Eukaryota > Metazoa > Chordata > Mammalia > Rodentia > Cricetidae > Peromyscus > Peromyscus aztecus. The sequence goes on along the minus strand of CABHPQ010154344.1, from coordinate 3,451 downwards.
GAATGGGATCGCAACACAGACACCCCATCCTGAATCTTAGTGGTTCACAGAGTGGCTTCTTCCTTGTCCGACTCCCCTGGAACCATCTGAGAGAAGGCATGCCAGAGTCTGGTCATTGTCACCAGGACTTATGGGGAACTTTATACACGTGAATGCATTCACCCTCGTAAGAAGGCAACAGTAGACATCTCCCATTCCCCATCTTATAGATGGAGGAATGTGGACACAGGGCAGTCCCTTGCCTTGGTTGTATCATGAAGATATGAAGGCACCAGGATCGAACCTGCTGAGATGGGAGCCCTACCCACTTTCCACTTGGCTGGTGAACCAGGGCCTGTACACTCCTAAAACCTTTTCAGGCCTGAGGACTCTGAAAAGAGGGTGGTCCCCAAGCATTTTCTTGGGAATGTCATAAAGGGCAATGGCATCTCAGGAGCAAAGCCCAGGAACACATGACTAGACCCCATGGTGACCTTGGCCCCTCCTAACTCATCCTAAAATGCCAGCTGGAAAGGGGTTGAGGGAGGGAGAGACCTTGGCCCAGGAAGGTCTTGGGTGCTCTGGCTGGCAGAACAGAGTTCCAAGGGCACAGAGCCACATGCACAGAGGCAAATGGGAAAGGCGGGCAGAGGCAAGAGCGGCTGGTGCCCAGGTATCCAGGTAATCTTCTAGAGGATGAGACAGGCACATGTCTAAATCTAGGTGGACTCGAGGACAGTACCAGGACCACAGGCGAGCTCTGGTACTCTCACTGGTACTGCACAGCCCTACCCTACGTGGTCTCACACTGGCTTCCACTACGAGAATCGGCGGCCCAATAAACAGACATCGGAAGGTCACGGCATGCCCAAAAGGAAGGACTAACTTCATTGGGCAGCCTCACAGGAAACCTCGGCGTGAAGAATTTGGAAAATTTTCTGTCTTTCACTTCTCCAAGTCACCCTAAATTCACCTGGGGAGGGGAGCGCATCCAGGAGTATTTTCATCTTGAGGGATCTGAGCTAAATATAAAGGTTAGTAGGAAGTTATGGTTAAGGTTTTAACGTCAATGAAATTATTATTGGCTGTGAAAGAAACAACACTGAATTACTAAATGAAGACTGTAAGAGCCGACTCTACCGTAGCTCTTTTTCTGGTGGCACAAACCTTTAATCCCAGCCCTAAGAAGGCAGAGGAAGGTGGAGCTCTGTGAGTTCGAGCCCAGCCTGGTCTGGGTCGAGTTACAGGCCAGTAAAGATTGCACAGTGAGACTCTGTTTATAGAAAAGAGCCTGAGAAGACACTGGTGTGGTGTGGAAGATTCAGACTCTGAGGTCCGTCAGCTACTGGGAACTTTTTCTGCTCACTTTGTCCAAGGTAGACTTGAGTGCAATGAGAACATTAAATGTTGACATTTGAAGAAGGAAAAACAAAAACATCTGGGAATGGTGCTGTCAACAGTCAACTGTGGTTTCTGCCTGTCTTTAGTTCTGGTACCCCGGTGACCCTGTTCCCCATCTCCTCCGTCCCAAGGGCTCAGGAACTGCTGCAGGCCCAAGAGTCCCCAAGAGAGGGGCTGACCTCCCAAAGCAGTGCTTTCAAGAGAGGATGTCACACTCACTTCACACTGGATCAGTCAGGTCCCTGTGGTGAGCTTTCCCACAGCAAGAGGGGCAGCTGAGTGGGTGACTGTACAAGGAGGAACCATCTCCATTTTAAATGGAAAACCCTGTCCCAGTTACTGAGGTAATGGAATGAATTTATTTTTAAAAGCCCGACTTCTACCTTTTGTTTTCTTAAACATAGGCCTTGGTCATAACATATATGGGCCTTGGTCATAATGTATATGGGCCTTGGTCATAATGTATATGGACCTTGGTTATAACGTACAGGTATAAACATTTCCCCATTTCAACACCAAAAAGGAAACTTAGGGCCTGGAGAAATGGGACCAAATAGGGCGGGAGGTGGGACCCTCACTTCAGTCTCCTGCTATTTGAGGCCGGGAAGATGGCGTAGCCTGAGTAGTAGGCTGCCCAAGCCCCACTGGACCTACCCTGTTGCACCTTCTCCAGGCAGGCCTTTGCCTTGGGCTTGTAGGAGTTGCCTCAATAAAAATGCCAGCAACAGAGTCAGCAGGGTGACGGGGTGATGACCAGACGGACAGACGGATGGACTGCTTCCCTGTACAGGCAGGAAGGCAGCCCTGGCCATCTTTTTGATGAAAGGCAGACAGACCACCTAGCTCTTTCTGGCGTTAGCAGGTACAGGTAGCATCCCAGACCCTCAAATCTCTCAAATTCCAGGAGTTAAAAGAACACAGGTGTGCAGAATGGTTGTTAACACCGTGAGAGGCAAATTACCTCTAACAACCTAACCCCGCGAGGAGTCCGGGCTGTGACCTGGTCCAGGTGTTGGTAGACTGCAGAAACAGATTCAGCCCTCCCCTTCCTGTTATCGCTAGTAAAGTTTTACTGGCTGGAATGCAGACATGCCCATTCATTTCTATTACAGTCTAAGGTGTTTTCCAATGAGACAAGCAGAACTGCATAGCTTGATGAGACTCTATGGTCTGTAGAACTGAGTCAGCAAAGACAGTGCTCTTGCGAAGCCCAGCTGCTTCCCTGATCGGCCCAGATGGTTAAGAACATGATGGTTTGCTAACATAGTAGCAAAGGTAGGACTTGAACTCAGGCTCCTGACACACAGCGTTCCTCCAAACTCTCTGGCGCTGGCCGTTGCATTCGACTTTACAGAAGTTGCTTTTTCCACTTTCAGGCACAGAAACAAATACTCTATACAAAACCCATTTTTCATCGGACTCCATGACCCTTGAACGGGCTTGATTTTATGGGGTTGTTTTCTAGTAAAGACGCTGCAAGCACAGAAGACTGGCTACACCTGCCTTCACAGAGCTATATCCTATCCAGCTGAAGGTAGTCCTCAAGCCTGTGGGACCGAATTACATGCTGAATGGGTAGAAGTTAGTCCTCCGTGTGGATCTGCATTCGTTCTCACCAGACACAGACATGCCTACAGGAGTGCAGTTGCACTGTGGGGGGGACTAGCCCAGAAAGTACTCAACTTTCTCTAACATGGATCCAAGAGAGAACGCCTCCCACCAAAGGGGCCCTTCAGATGACTGGAGACTGCTTCACTGAGCACTTGGGGGCCTCAGGTTCTTTGGCTGACCATCAGATCTATGGCTTGTAGATTTCAGAGTGTCCTGCCGGTGGCCATAAAGGGTGGAAAACAGGTTGTTCAAAGGTACTGTGGCTTTAACCAGAAGAGGCTCAGAGTCCAGACAGACCTCACGCTGGCTCAACTGGGATCAAGAAAAGTGCTCAGGCTCAGATTGGACAATCCCTGCCTCTACCAGGAGGTGGCGACCTGGCCTTGAGCCCCACCACAGTGACTCCGTCTCCAATCAATCCAATGCTGAGGCTATCCTTTCTCCACCATGGGGAGGGAGC
>CABHPQ010154343.1:23747-34205 GCA_902168405.1 Peromyscus aztecus | reverse complement strand
TCTCTCTCTCTCTCTCTCTCTCTCTCTCTCTCTCTCTCTCTCTCTCTGTGCTTGAGTGTGCATGTGTGCCAGTACACCTGTATCACCTCCTCTGAGGCTCGGTGAACTCCACAGAAGGGATAACAAGAGTGTAAGAGCAGTAGGCAGAGATGGAGTGTGTGTCCTCTGGGCATGGCATGACCATTGACTTCATGAACTCTCAGCAGGTGTGATTATCTGCACCAGACTGGAGCCTGACGACGTTCCGTCCTCTTTTTCTCGTAGCCCCTGCTGGCCTGGAACTGGCCATAGAGCTGATGATGACCTTGAACTGCGGGTCATCATGTCTCCACCTCTCCAGTGCTAGGGTTACAGGCGTGCGCCATCACACTCTGTGTATGTGGTGCTGAGGATGGAACCCAGGGCCTTGTGCGTGCTACCGACGCACTCTGTCGACCAAGCCACATCCTTGGCCTTGCTTCTTCCACTTTTTAGCCTCTCACTTGTGCAGCTCCTAGGTTCCCCACGACGCCGGGAAATCAGAAGCCTCCTTTTCAAAACAGTGGAAGGACCAGTCGTGGGGCTGTGGTTGCTGCAGAGTCCCATACGTCTGCTCGTAAGCCACGCTAGTGTATTATCTGGAAAGATCTTTGTCCCCGCAGCCAATCTGTTTCTGACCTCAGAAAACGGAGAGGAGTAGACCGAGAGCTTGGAAAGATTGATTGGTGAGCTACAAAGGCTGAAAAGACGTTTTTCTTGAAGGTGAACTTGCCTTATCAAAATATTATGAAAATTCCAAAGGAAAGTTGAGCTGGGTTACCAAGAAAAAATGCCAGGAGGGAAAAAAAAAATTTTAACCAACAAGAATTAAAAAATGGAGGGCTTGTTTTTTTTTTTTTCCATCTCATAACTTAAGGAAGATGTGGGGGAAATGTTTGAAACCTCCTCTGGATACCGTCTCCTTCCCTCAGTCCTGGAACTATGGGTACTGCTGAGTACCTTGCCCACCTGGTATTGCTGGTAGTTCATCTCCTACAGCCTGTCAGTACAGAGAAGCCGTGTAACCTTATCCATGATAGTGAACGATCTGAAAGTTTTGTCATCCTTTGCTGTGGCCTGCAGCCCATAAGAAAGCAGAAGAGATGGTCTCTCTAAAAACCCCAACACTCTTTTATTTTGGGGTTCTTTTAAAGCATCATTTACTATTGTAGAGTATATAGGGGCGTGCATCTGACAAGTGGGTGGGCACATGCCATGGTTAGTGTTTGGAGGTCAGAGGACAGCTTTGTGGAGCTGTTTGTCTGTTTTCCTTTCTACATTGTCATGGGTCCCAGAGATCAAACTAAAGTTAGGCTTACACAGCAAACTCTTCACTTGCTGAGCCATCTCACTGGCCCCCTGTTTTGGATTCTTACGGTGTCATTAGGTATTCTATACCATTCTGTAGTTTAAGATGCTCTAGAATTATGAACAGAGATTTAGAGAAAAAAAAAGGGATGATGCAGCTCTGCCTGTGATACTGTGTTTTCCGCTTGGAAGCTGTTCTGGGGTGGGTCTGCCCTCTCTAGTTACGTATCACCCGTAACGGTGCTGCAAGTCCGTTTCCCAGCCGTGCTGTGCTAGCTTGGAATAGCCTGAGGGCTGGGAGGTCATCCCTCATGATCAGGGAGGGCGAGTCTCCTGGGTGTGGGTAATTGCAATGATTTTTAAGTGTTTTCACAGATTTGTCAGAGAATGTACTTTGCTCCTTGTATCTTTTTTTCTAAGGCCAGAACTGCCTCACTTTCCACTGTCTGAGGATACTTATTTTAACCTACCTGTTTCTTCTTTTTTTTCTTTTATGATTGAGTGATAGGGTCTTGAGCATGCCTCACTTTACCACTGAGATACATTTCTAGTCTTTTGCTTGTTTCTGTTTCTTTTTTTTTTTTAATTTCTTAGAAATTTTAAAACAGTTACTTTATTGTGTGTATGTATGTATTGTGCGTGCCATGGCTCTGTGTGTGGGCACCAGAGGATCCCTCTGAAGGAGTTGGGCCTCTCCTACTGTGTGGGTCCTGGAAATTGAACTCAGATTTGGCAGCAGGCACCATTAGCCTGTGAGGTATCTCACTCTCTCTGGTGTTTTATTTTTGTTTTCAGTTTGAGATGGTTTCTGTAAGTTGTACAAGAGTCCCTATTTAGCCCAGGCTGGCTTTAGACTTTAAACTCTTGCCTCAGCCTTTTTGTTTGTTTGTTTTTGAGGCAGGGTATCTCTGTGTAATAGCTCTGAGTGTCTTAGAACTCACTTTGTAGACCAGGCTTGCCTCGAACCAGGCTGGCTTCGAACTCACAGAGATCTGCCTGCCTCTCCCTAGTGCTGAGATTAAAGACGTATGCCACCGCCGCCCGGCTTAACTTTCTTTTTTAAAGAAAACTATTCCTAGTAATCATCAGAGACATTGGGGTGCCTTGGTTTCTATATTTGACTTTTTAGTATTGTGTAGGTGATAGAATAATAAATTCAGGGCCATGTGAAAGTAACTGCTTCCCCAACAACTCTGCCATTTATTACATGGGGGAAAAGATGCTCTTAAACCCGACTTTCTGATTCCAGATGTATTCTCTGGGTCTTTGGTGGTAGTGATGACCCTGAGGTAGTATCCTCTGTTCTGTTGGTGTGATGGCCTGAACAACTCATTGTGTGGTGTATGCTTTACACTGTAGGGATGGGAGCAGCATCCTGGCTCACTGAACACTATAGTATCCCCTAATGTGTCAACCACAAGCCCATCCAGACTTTGCCATGAGGGAAGGATTACCCTGGGTGAGAATTACTGCCCTTTGAGTACAGCGGATGGCCTGAAATCAGAGGTCAGCCATGAATCCTACAGGGCTGAAGTCTGCATTCATATGATTTGGTCCTTTAAAAACACCCCTCCAAGTGACAAGAGCTTATTTAGTTTGTTGAAATTTCTGTGTAATCCATAAGTATCTTCTTAGCCTCAAATCACACTAAAAATGGAGGCATAGTTTTTGTTTTTTTTTTTATTTTAAAGACTAGGTTTGTAGTAAGATATAGTAAAATCCCCGTCTCCCCTGGCCCTCACATTTTATGGTTTTAGTTGTAACAGGAATCTTTATAGAATTACAGAACTTAAGAGCTGAAAGTTTAGGGATGGAAGATGGCTTAACAGGCTTAAAAAAAAAAAAAAAAAAGAGAGTTCTGCTTCCCATGTGAGCCTGACAATGTGAGTTTAGTTTCCAAAACTCATGTTGGGAGGAGATGGCTGAGTCCTGAAATTATCTTCTGACCTCTAGCTGTGGTAATGTGTGCCTGCACACACCATATACACACACACACACACACACACACACACACACACACACACACACACACGGATACAAAATGAAAAATAATAAAAATTTTTATTTAAAAGAGCTCCTACCTAAAAAATAAAATTATTAATTTTGTTTAAGCTACTCTTATTTCCATCCATTGTGATTTCCACAAATGGATCAAGTCAGATAAAAAGATTGGCTTTCTTAGAAGTGGATGTTATTAAATGGCTACATTTACACAATGTATGAAGTCGTACTTTTATAAAACCAAAGTGTTTGTTTGCTGGCTGGATTCCGGTGACAGCTGCTTGCCCTCCAAGTATGTCTGTTTGGAATAAAACTTGTGTTAGTATTTATTTTAACATTTGCTTGCTGCTGCTGGTATTCCGTTGACAAACATACATCTTCATGCTCTGCTCCCTTAATTAGGGAAGCTTTGGCCTTCTAGAGGGCCTCAGTTGATACATTGGGGTTAAATTAGTAAGCTCTCTATTTCAACTGGTTTTTATTCACAAATCAGTAGGGACTATTATTCCTTTGGTCCGAGAAAGAGGTGGCTAAGAGAGAAATGTAATAACTTTTATGGGTTTATGTGCTTCACATGGGATGTGCCCAACCAGAAATAACAAGATACACAGCAGATGTGAAAGGTACCAGCTAATATAATTACACCGGGGATCATTTTCACCATTTGAGGCAGAATTACATTGAACTTATTTCTTCAGCCCTAACAGGATTTGGTAGAGTTGGTTCAATTTGAATTGAAGGCTGAGATGAATTGCCTACGCTTATGTCTTTACTGCAAGGTTGGATTGTGGGCACCTTCTGTATTTCAGATTTTGATAAACTGTCAGGCCCATATTCAGATTCATAGAGAGGTTCAACTGGAGGAGGAAGGTATACTCCAGTTAAATCCAACAGATTAGCATGCTGGGAGGGGCTGGGGCTCTTGCTTGGAAACCAGATCTGAAGGTATCCCGATCAGACACAGGGCCACTCTTAAACCTTACTGGAAATAACAGATCTCTTGGCTTGAGCTAAAAAAGGTAATTTTGCTTGCATGAAATATTCGGCAAAGGGTGCGCACCATGCTTGTTTTGGCAAACAAGTCGATCCCAAGATGAAACAAAACAGATTTCAACATTGAACAAATTGAGATACTTGAGGGTTTGTCTTAGCCACTCAAACTTACATTTTGTCCTCTGTCTTTATGGAATACTTAAGGAAGGAAACGGTGGCAACTCCAGTGACAGGGCGGCATTAGACTACAGTTGGGATGGCATTTTTGCTTTCGTACTCTCAGTCCTGCCACAGCCAAAAGGTTGTGGTCAAAGGTGTTTATTTCACTGGGAAATTTCTAGAAAGAGCAGCTTTTAATGAAGCCCAGCACATGGCACCATTATCATTTCTAACACAGAGAACTCGTTTTCAATTTTGCTATCAAAGAAAAATGACAAATAGAGAATGCGAGAAAACCCAGATGGACTAACTGTATCAGGCGCTTGGTATGCATATTTTCTGTCACATATTAGCATTCATTAAGTCAAAAGGGGGAAAAATGAGTTTTTCCCTACATGCACTAAACCAATAAGGCTGGCAGAGTTCCAAGCTAACTCTTGTGGATTAATTGTTTTATAACTGTTTTAATTAAAATTGTTCAGTATATGATTAACCTAAAAGTTTTAATTTCTACAAAACTGTTGAGCAAATGAGACATTAATATTTTACATTAACCGTGGTGATAACTGCTGTGGTTTTCAAAGCGATGCTCGTTCAAGTAAAACGAGGCAAGTGTTTGGTAGAGAGCTCTCTGTGCTCACGACTCTACTAAAACACCATGGTTTGGGGACCCTGTCTGCGGGCAAGCTTTGATAGCATCACCTGCTGCTTATGTTCCAGTTTCCAAGGAGGTGCTGGTCATCTGTCATGGTTGTAGTGTTGAGGTTGATGGAGTAATGTGTCAGTGATCTACTCCTTATATCCTATTCTCTAGTAATGTTGGTCTAGCACATGAGATCCTAAGATCAGAAGGGACTAGCTAGGGATTTGGGGACTGTGGAATTACTGTCATTAAATTCTGTGGTTTTGGTTTATGTGATAGGACAGTTGTTAACTCTGAAATCGTAGTGGGATTGGTAAGGAAGGCTTGAATGGATGGCCAGCTTTATTTGCTCGAAGGTCTTTAGGTAGACACCACTGACTTTGGCAAAACCACAGCCTATTTTGTAGATGGTGAAACTGACCCCTGTGAAAGTTGTATTGTGAGTAGCTGTGTACAGCTATGACTCCTCACTATGAATTCCTTCACTCTCCTTGCCCCCAATGACTTCATCCTAATGTTCTTTATTTCTTTCACTGAGGAGAAAATCTTTCCTTCCTTTAAAAACTTGACTTTACTCTCATCTCACTCTGAGGGTTTGTGTCACCACAGTACCATAGAAATTCAAGATAATGGTGTTATTCTAACCCCACAGGAGGATTGGTGGAAAAGATAAGATTAGTGGTGCTCGGTGGGAAGGATTATGATAAAGCTTAGGCTGTCCTAACTGTCTAGATAATGATCAGCTCTGCAGGGTACCAGGCTGAGATCACCTATTAGATCCTGGGACACTTGACACAAGGTCTTCCTTGGAGAGGTGTAGCCATGGAATCTGGGATGTAGCTTCTGAACTGCAGAAGTGTATCTGCCCTACACTTGCAGTCCTTTCCCCATCCTGAGAGACTGCGATCTGTCCTGATGCCTAGCCACTGCCTGATACGGTCTCTTCCTTGTGTAGTTGTTTTAATCTAGAATCGTAGGTTCTTTGTTAGCCTTCTTTCTGTTCTGTATACTCTTCCTCTTCCCCCCTCCCAAGTTCCTTCTGTTTATCTTTTCAAGCACCAGATTCCTAATAAATTATTCATGGATTCAGTATTTATAAGTGGCTGATAATCAGAGTACAATAATAGATCTTAGTCTTGTACAAGCTGCTCTGTTTGCCAGAAACCTGGCTTTTGCACAAGTGATTTTTGAGATAACTGGTTTATCAGGTGTGTTGCTTTCTGTTCGTTTCTTTAAACTCTCCTGAGTTGTGTCGTTTGGCATGGAGTTAGATCATTAGAAAAGCACATAGCTTAGACCGAATCATATCCTCATGATGGAGTTCAGAGCGCTGTGTTTTGGCAGATAGAGAGGAAGAACACTGTTTAAAAAGGTTTCTGTTTTTCCGAAACCTTAAAAGGAATCTTGCACTTGTGTGCGCGCGCGCGCGCGTGCGTGCATGTGTGCGTGCGTGTGTGTGTGTGTGTGTGTGTGTGTGTGTGTGTGTGTGTTTGCACGCATGCACACTGGAGGTTAGCCTTAGATGTCGCTCCTCAGGAGCCATTTGTCTTGGTTTTTGAGACAGGAACTATCCTTGGGAATTGGGGTTTGATTAGCTAGGCTAATTGGCTAGTGAGCCCCAGAGAGCCTCCTGTCTCCATCTCATTCACATTGGGATTACAAGCCCATGTCCTAGCACACCTTTTTACTTTGGTTCTGGGGATCAAATTTGGTTCCTCAGGTTTTCAAGGCAAGCGATTTACCAATTGAGCCGTTTCTCCAGCTCCTACTCTGGTATCTTGATGTTTCTCATACATATCTGCATATATATATAACACGTGTGTGTATATATGAATATGTACAACGTATATATACACATACATATGTATATACACATATATACAAAAATGCCTATACATGATATATGGCATAGGTTACAAAGGGTTTTTCTAGGAAATTGGTGCCAGAAAAAAATTCTTTCTGCAGACCAACATGCATACATTTTTCTTCCTTTTTTTGTTCCCCCCCAGAGACAAGGTTTCTTTGTGTAACAGTTCTGGCTGTCCTGGAACTCGCTTTGTAGATCATGCTGGCCTTGAACTCACAGACATCTGCCTGCCTCTGCCTCCAAAGTGCTGAGATTAAAGACATGTGCCACCACTGCCTGGCTTGCTTTCTTTAAAAAAAAAAAAAAAAAAGTACTGTTACTTTAAATTTTATGTGCATGGATGTTTTGCCTGTTTTTGGAGGACACTGGATCCCCTAGAACTGGAGTTGCAGATGGGTTTGAGCTGTCATGTGGGTGCTGGGTATTGAACCTGGGTCCTATGCAAGAGCATCCAGTGTGCTTAACCAATGAGCCATTTTTCTTTTAAATGTTTGTTGAATAAACTCTATTATTATTTCATAGGACTGTTAAATTTCCAAAGAAATTCCAAACTTCATTAACCAGTTTTAGATTTCCTCAGAACTTGATCAAGCATTATTATTCTTTTGCTTATCAGTACTAGTTTTCCCCTGTTTTTAACATTGTTTTCTCAGATTAATAACTGACTTCTAGGCCACTGTGCTGCATGACCTATATAGGCATAGTACCTTGTTTCCTCTTTTCATGAGGAGACAAAAAAAGACAGATAACGTTCTTGCCCTGTAAAATCTGACCTTGTTAATAGGATCATTTATATCTGGCAAGGAGAATTGTTCAAATCAGGAATGTTAAGTAGGACTTTAGGGAGTAGGTAGTTGGGAACTTAATTCTTTTTTGTCGTTTAGGACTTTGTGAGTATGTGCTCTGTTCCTTTGGATCATTTTCTTTTTTCTTTTTTTAGATTGTATCTGTTTTTATTGTATGCATTTGGGTGTTTGGCATGCATGTATGTCTCTCTACTACATGTGTGCCAGGTGCCTGGTAGAAACCAGAAGCGGACATCAGATCACCTGGAACTGTAGCTATGGATGTTGTGTGTACTGCCATGTGGGGACTGGGAATTGAACTCAAGTCCTCTGTAAGAACGTTCAGTGCTCTTAACTGCTGAGCCATCTCTCCAGCTCCAGGTTTCCATTTTCGATCCAGTAATAGTGATCTCTGTTGAGAGTAAGAGAGATCTCTGCTCGGTTGTGAATCTGCTGGCTGATTTAATTCCTGACCTTTGTGATACATTTCCTGGGGAGACTGTTTCTGTTCATCCCAGACAGAGGGCAGTAAGACATCAAACCCCAGCTTGGTGAATCAGTGTGTTTATTGGGGTTACATAATTACTGCGTGGGTGACTACAGTAGCTGTGTCGTTAAAATGACCCATGCAGCACATGGGTGAGGACTCTTGAAAGCTGGACCACTGCGAGTTTCCTGTCTAGTCCCTCTCCCTCGATAGTTGCTTATATGATCTTGGTGAGGGGCCCATGACACTTGTTTCTTGTGAGTTTCATGAGCCTCCAGGCCTTCCTGGTCCCTCCAGGTCAGAATGTTTCCATCTAGGAGAGACAGTTCCACAACCCTGGCCATCTCTGTGTAGTCTGGAGTGCGTGTGTCTGTCTGTCTGTCTGTCTGTCTGTCTGTCTGTCTCTCTCTCTCTCTCTCTCTCTCTCCATAAAAAACTGCTTGTACTGTTCATCAGCGAGACAGCTGTACTTTTCTCATTTGTTTTTCTGATGCAACAGCAAGTTTCTAAACACACCACCAGTGTGCAGTAATCCTTTTGCTGTTCAGAAGTCTTTTGTCTGAGGCTTAGTCATTGTTGCAGTTGATGGCATGGCAGCCCATGGCAAGCAACACGTAAGTGTTTAAATGGAGTGTAATTCAACAGACGGACCCATCCAGGTGGGCACGATAGCTTCTGCACATTGAGTGGAGGCACCGGCTTGTTCCAGGTACCCTGTTACTCGGTCAGCTCGTTTTCTCAGATTTTGTGACTCTTGTTTTATTTCTTTTTGAAACACACAAAGCGGTATGACTTCCATTTGAGGGATGTTAACTTGGAAATGATGAAGAAAGCTGTGATTATACGGTGGTCTAGTAATTCCCTGTAATCATCACCAAATAGTATTTTCTGGAAGTCCCCTGTGTGTAGATCTTACCTTCTAAAGTGCACATGTGGCATGCCATACACCCTGGGAAAACAGTAATCATGGCTGGCGCACGTTAAGCACGACTCAGGGAGGGGGAAGGTACTGAGGATACAGGACTTGAAATCCACGGAGCCTTGAATGTTATCACACAGTCATCTGTGTGAAGTTACCTTGCCTGTCAAGATAAGCAAATATTTCAGTGAATCCAGTAGCCAATGTGCTTATGGTTCCTTGCAAAACCTTTAAGACTGACTTGTGACTGGTTACAACATTTGGCTGGAAAGTCACCCTTTAATTTTTTTGCTCGTCCACCTTATGCAAACGTTGAGATGTTTAACGCAAAGAGGCTCGACTTGATACATAATCAGTGGAAGAGATTCCAGAGTCATGTTATACTTAAAATGCGACTTTAAAATTTTTTCCCTCTGTACAGTGTTTTTGGTTTTTTTCCTGATCATATATCTAAAAATCAATTTTTTTTGGTACTAATGAACATAGAACTAAGGATAATGGCTTAGGGGGTGCACTGGTAAGGGAAATTTATGGGGGCCACCCAGGAACTCTTAAGACATATTAGCCACAGCTATTACAGTACTGTCCATTTTTTTTATTCTAGAAAATAACCAATATACAGCTGTACACTATACACTTGTGCAGATATCCTAATGTTTGTATGGTTGCTGGACCAAAATTCAAAGATAGCCCCAAATAGCAATGTAGAAAATGCTATTTGTACTCCTACACCGAGATAATCCCTGTTTTCCGTGTTCTCTTCCTTGTATTTGGGGGCATACACATATTAAATATATATTGTCATGAGTTCTACTTTCAATAAAACTACATTCATATGCACATACATGTACATAAATCTGAAATTTTGACTTATTAGAGTTTGGCATGAGGTTTTGGGATTCTAAATTTAGTAGCTACATAAAATATCGTGGTTTGAACATACCATAGTTTTATTTTTACAAAATCCTTTTATATTTTTTCTAACTTTTAAAATATTATAAAGAACTTGTTTGCCCTGTACGTGTTTGTAATAAAAAATGCAATATTATATAATCCCAATTATCCTTGAGAGGTAAGACATTGTTGGCTTGAAAAATTATTTGAAGAATGATTTTTCCCCCCTCCCCCTAAGAAAATTGAGCAAAGCGCTGCGGTACGTATGTGTAATCCTTGCATTCGGGCAGCTGAGGCAGGAAGGTCGGGTCTGATGCCAGCCTGTGTGAGCTATGTAGGGAGAACTTGTCTCAAAGGAAAAAAGTGAAGCAGTTTCACTGTCCC